>JAKGGE010001290.1:0-31949 GCA_023748175.1 Hoolock leuconedys | reverse complement strand
TCCCAGGACGATGGTGGCTAAGTAGAGTACAGCCACATTTTCCCCGATGGGGCATCCTGGCAGAGGCGCCTCACTTCTTTCCAGACGGGGTGGCTGGGCAGAGGCTCTCCCCACTTCTTCCCAGATCTGCATGGGCTCAGGCGCCCCTCAACTCCCTGGTGCCAGGCAGAGGCGTTCTCTCCATTCTTCCCGAAGGGGTCCGGGTAGTGGCGCCTCAGTTCCTCCCGATCTGGGCGTCACAGAGGTTCCTGCTTCACTTTTCCCGGATCGGGGCGGCTGCAGCCATCAAACTTCCTGCATGATGTTAGAGAGAGGTTGGTCCATGTGATGAGGCCAGATGTGTTTGCTTACTTGTGGCTTAGGAAAGTTAGGTTTCTGACCTCTCACAGAGACTGGGAGATAGGGACGCTAAATTTTATAACATTTCTATTTAATATATATTTAATAATACATAATAAAGTCTTTAAAATGTCAATTTTGTCTTTTTTTTAGTTTGCAATATTTTGTTTTCACCGCCCTATTGTTTTTAGTACATATGTTTTGTGTATTTAAAAAAACGTGTTGGAGGCTTCTGAGCCTCAGCCCGGGCCGCGCTCAGAGTGCTCGCCGCACTCAGCAGGTTGGCCAGTGGCGCGCTGTGGAAGCCGAGGCGCCGCGCGTGAGAGGTCCCAGATGCGTCTGCGGTTCGGGCTCCGCCACCATGCGCCTCTCTCCCGCAGATCTCGGAGCCAGGTGCGGAAGGAGGGAACGGCCCTAGCCTTGGGAAGCCAGAGCACACCCCTGGCTCCTGCCGACACCGCCCTCCTCTTCCCAGCCGCGGGCCTCGCTCGGTGCTACACCCAAATGGGAGGCGGCGGCGGCTGCCAGTCTGTGGAGAGTCCTGCTGCCCTCCAGCCGGGCTCCTCCAGCCGGGCTCCTCCCACCGGGCTCCTGCAGGCCGAGAGCTCGGCGCCGCCCTTCCTTCCGCTCGCCTTTTCGTCAGCCGGCTGGAGCAGCATCGGTCCGGGAGGTCTCTGGGCTGAGGCGGCGGCAGCTCCTCTAGTTCCACCACGTCCGCGGGCGGAGACTTCGGGAATCCGCTGAGGAAATTCAAGCTGGTGTTCCTGGGGGAGCAAAGCGTTGCAAAGACATCTTTGATCACCAGATTCATGTATGACAGTTTTGACGACACCTATCAGGCAACAATTGGCATTGACTTTTTATCGAAAACTATGTACTTGGAGGATGGAACAATCAGGCTTCGGCTGTGGGATACTGCGGGTCAGGAACGTCTCCGTAGCCTCATTCCCAGTTACATCGTGGTTCTGCTGCAGCTGTAGTAGTTTACGGTATCACAAATGTTAACTCCTTCCAGCAAACTACAAAGTGGATTGATGATGTCAGCACAGAAAGAGGAAGTGATGTTATCATCACGCTAGTAGGAAATAAAACAGAGCTTGCTGACAAGAGGCAAGTGTCAATTGAGGAGGGAGAGAGGAAAGCCAAAGAGCTGAATGTTATGTTTATTGAAACTAGTGCAAAACTGATACAATGTGTTGCCCTTTCTGACGCGTAGCAGCAGCTTTGCTGGGAATGGAAAGCACACAGGACAGAAGCAGAGAAGACATGAGGGATGTAAAACTGGAAATGCTCTAGAGCAAACTTTTCAGTCAGCGGCTGAGGCTGTTCCTGCTACTCTCCCATGTCACCTTCAGCCCTTCCTCAGAAGCCCCTTACTCTTCATTGACTGCAGTGTGAATACTGGCTTGAACCTTTTCCCTCTCGTAACGTTTTGCAATTCATCATTGCTGCCTGTCTAGTAGAGATGATCTATTAGCTTCACACGCACAAAAAAAAGTCAGCGTCTTCATTATTTATATTTTACAAAAAGACAAATTATTTCAGCATATTCCAGTGCTAACTTTAAAAAATTAGATATATTTTCTTAACTTTTTCTTTTTCATGTTATGATAATGTACTTCAGGAATGATGGAAATCTCAGCAGTATGAGTATGGTTTGTTGCTAACAAGTTGCGTGTCACAGTCAGCTTTTATCTCTCCTTGCTTTTCTCACCTCTCCCTTACCCCATTCCCTATTTTCCCCTGTTCTTACCTTTGCCTCCCCCCACTTCCTCGCAAAAACAAACAAGAGATGGCAAAGCAGCAGCTTCAAGCCCACTGCAATTATCCTTTAATTTTACAGATACCACTTGCTGTAGGCTATGGGCCAAGATGTCCAAAATTATTCTTGAGCACTGATATAAATTACTTAGATCTTCTTTGAGGTCAGAATTCAGCGATCATGGCAGGCAGTGCTTGAATGAGAAAAGACTCTTGGTGCATCTTCAAAATGAGTCCTAAAGAACATACTGAGTACTTATAAGTAGCAGAACATAAAATGTATTTCTGACTAAAACAAATGATCCTTTCACATGTGCTTTATTAGACTCTGGGAGAGAAAAGTAACCAAGTGCTTCAGAACAGGTTTTTAGTATTTAATTCTTCATGGTAAGATAATGAAGTTCTAATGAACTATTTCTCCCAAGGTTTTAAAGTTGTCAAGAGTTATTCTGTTTGTTTAAAAAATAAGAAACCTCTATAAGTACAGATTTGCTTGCTTTTAAAAAAAATAATACTATGCAGGCAAGACACGGTAAAAGTTTAATTCCTTCCAGAAGAACCAGTGGAAGAATTTAAATTTGGCACCAATGACGTAAAACTACTGAATTAGCAGAAATAACGGTATCTAAAGCTTACCAACAAAAGAACCCCTCAGCAGAATAGCAAAACTTTGCTCAGACATTTGAGGTCACCTGAAGACGGAAACCGGAAA
Source organism: Hoolock leuconedys (assembly GCA_023748175.1). Classification (NCBI taxonomy): domain Eukaryota; kingdom Metazoa; phylum Chordata; class Mammalia; order Primates; family Hylobatidae; genus Hoolock; species Hoolock leuconedys. The sequence goes on along the minus strand of JAKGGE010001290.1, from coordinate 29,137 downwards.
CCGCTTTGTAATCCCCTAGAGGCAGATCCGCAAAGCATACATACTAGAGGGAAAGGAGAGAATGGAAATAAAACTCACATTATGCAGATTTATGCCTTTTTTTAGCATTTTTAAGGTTGGGTCTTTCAGGCTGGTTTTGGTTTGTATTAGATCTGTATAGTTTAGCTAGTGATTTAGTTTTATATTTAAGCTACTTCTATTAATCTTTTTCTTTGGTGATATTTCTTTTGCTTTTTTTAACAACTTTCAATTTTTAGATGTTTCGCTGAATCTATTTAGAGCTTCACCATGGCAATATGTATTTCCCTTAAAACACTGCAAACAAATATACTGGGAGTGTGCCCTTAATCTTTACTAGTTATTGTGAGGTTGCTGTGTAAGCTAATAAACACATTTGTAAATACATTGTTTGCAGGAAGAAAACTTGAGTTACAGGTCAGGAAGCCTGCTGAATTTATGTTGTAAACATTGTTTCTAACACAGTATAAAGATGAAAAGACAACAAAATATCTTCGCACTTCCTCATCCCCTCATTGCAACAAAACCTTAAACTGGGAGAACCTTAGTCCCCTCTTCTCTCTTTCCCTCCCTCCACTTCCCACTTATTGTCACCTTGTAATATCTAGAGAGCACTTGATTATGGATCTGAATAGAGAGATGCTTACAGATAATCATTAGCCCACACACCAGTAACTTAAAGATGGGATGGAGTTGTAAAGTGCTTTTATAATACAATATAATTGCTAAAGGCAAGGGTTGACTCTTTGTTTTATTTTGACATGGCATGTCCTGAAATAAATATTGATTCACTATGGCAGATGGGTCATATTCTTATTTGGAAGAAGTCGCGGACTTCTGACATGGGGTGATTGTCTTCCTCTACACTGTTGCATTTGATTCTTTTATGTATTTTAAGAAAGTAACCAGTTATACTAAGTTTTTAATATTGATTGGTCCTTTTATTTCCTATTTGAGTTCTTCAAAGCAGTGAAGTGTGTTCATAGTCCAGATTTTTTTAGTAAACACAATTTTGCTGCCAAAAATATATAAATAAAACACAAAAGAAAACAAAAATAAAAATATGTTGAAAATTAATATTAGACCATCTCCTTTTACCACTTCCCTTTTACCTTTTACTGCCATGGACATCCACACATCCACACACAGCACACAAACATAGCCCCAACCAAATTAATTTAGAGGCCAGTTCAATTATATTTATAATCCTCCCCACACACACACCTTTTTTTTTATAATGAGTTTTGCTCTTGTTGCCCAGGCTGCAGTGCAGTGGCACAATCTTGGCTCACCACAACCCTCCCGCCTCCCAGGTTCAAGCGCAGTTCCTGCCTCTGTGCTTCCTGTGGCTGGGATTACAGGCTTCCACCACCTGTGTCCACCACTTGTATTTTTAGTAGAGGCGGAGTTTAAAACATGTTGATTGGGCTGGTCTTGAACTCCTGACCTCAGGTGATCTGCCCACCCTCAAGCACCCAAAGTGCTGGGATTGTTGTGGTGTGACACCTGTCCGCCTTATAATCCTTTTAAGAAGAAAGAACATCCTTAATTTTTGAAGAGACTATTCTGTGTCTGTTGTGTACTTTTACACCGGCAAAAAGAGGTCCAGTCATAGATACAGTGAATGTAACAGGTGGTAGTTTCAAGTGTTGACTTTGGTCGGGTGTGGTGGCTCACACCTGTAATCCCAGCACTTTGGGAGGCTGAGGTGGGTGGATCACCTATGGGAGTTCAAACCAGCCTGGCCGCACATGGTGAAACCCATGTACCATACATGGTATGCATTTCTGTATCCCAGCTACCGGGAGGCTGAGGGAGAAGAATCGCTTGAACTCAGGGGAGGCCCAGGTTGCAGTGAGCCAAGATGACACCACTGCACTCCAGCTCAGGACAGATGAGACTCCGCCTCCCCAAACAAATAAATAAATACAATGTTGAATTTTTACAAGTCGTTGTTCCCATTCCACTAACGTGCAACCAGCCTCTTACAAAACAGCCTTGTTAAACTAATTTGCTGATATTAAATTCTTAAGTAAAAGGGGAATTCCACAGGAATTTATATTGCTCTTTTATAATTCTCTTGAACCCGGGAGGAGGAGGTTGCAGTGAGCCAAGATTTGGCCATTGCACTCCAGCTCACATGACATGAGTTAGACTCTGTCTCAAACAAAAATAAAAATAAAAAAGAGGAAAAATCAGGCACAAGTATGCAGAGAAAGGTGAAGTGAGTAAAGTGTCTAACCCATAACTCTGAATTCCAAAGTTTGAGCTAATGCTCCAAAACACAGGAAATGCTATTTGCTTGTGAAATTATATGTGCTTTTCATAAAAAGCAGAAAGTATTTGCAACACGTTTATGCAGTCCTGAGGGGCAGAGATGAATCTGTCATTTGCAGATATGAAGACAGCTCAAGGTAGTGATCCTGGACATTCAGGAGGGGAAATTAGACAGATCCAGGGCTGGATGCTCACTGAATTAGCCAGTCCCTGGGTCACTCAGGGGAAACCTATGCTGATTTCTGAGCCTTTTGTATAGTTCATTACTTTACATTTGAGATGCTCACTTAGCCCTCCCAAAATAATATTTCTCTTCAACTCAGGGATTTCTCCAAGCTCTGTCTGGGTTCTGCTGTCAGTGGTGTTGTCCAGTAAGTATCCCCAGGCAGAAATAAGTGTGCCATCAGAGGGCTTTCATTGTTTGTTTCTCTTCTCAACTGGAGAAAAACAGTCAGTTGCTGATTGTCTAATGTTTGAAAATGATTGTTTTATATAGTTTGTCTAGTTTTCTAGTTGTTTATAGTGGAATCAGTCATTAGCCCTGATTAGAGACAGAATCTCTCATCTACTGGACTTTTTACTTTAATTTAAAACTTTTAAAATGTTATATTTTAATTTTGTTACAGAATATAGTAATACATTATCCTAGTGTAAAATTTAAAAGGTAAGTAATACATAGTAAAAAAAAAAATTCTCCCATCTCTTCACCTTTAAAGTAACTGATGTTACAAAATCTTTCTGTCTTTAGAGTTATTATATGTATCTGCAAAATAAAACACAGGAAACTAGCCATAATAAAATAATGGGTCTAAAGGAATTCAATCACATAAAATGTTAGCTCAAATTTATTGTGAGATTAATAAAAATTACACTTTTGTTAAACTATTACTCTCACAAAAAAGCACAAAATGATTGTGAAACTTACAGCACACATTACTGACTAGTGAATTGAGTAACCGCCATTGATTGTGAGGCAGTGACTTCTATGTCGCTCTTATATCTCATTACTTACAAGTCATGTATAAGAGTCTCCCTTTGTTCTATAACTTCTCTGACAGTTGTGATTGAAATTTTCAATTTATGTCCAGCTGGCTAATGTAAGACATCATCCTGTTCTATGTTTAATAGCATTTCCCTGATTACCAATATTAAGCATTATATATTGCCTATTCATGTTTTCATATTTTCTGTAATGTCTATATCCTTTGTTCATTATTTAATTGTGTTATTTGTATTATTCTTTATATATTATTCTTTAACACATTGCTGTTTATATGTTGGTCATATTTTACATTTTCTTCTAGTTTATGGGAAGTCTTTTTCTTTTCCTAAGACAATCTATTGATAAATATAAGCTGTGAATATTAAAGTTATAATTAAAGTTATCAAATGTTTGAGATAAATTTATTCATTAACTCTTTATGAGTTGTTGGTTTTTTTCAGGTTAAATGAAATAACTTCATTTTTTTGTTTTTTCATGTGAAGAACATGGTGGAGAAATTAAAATTTCAGATGCAGAAAAAGAAGCAAGAAAATTGCTGGAATGACAGGCATGAGTAGATACCAGGTGTGATGGTTAATACTGAGTGTCACCTTGATTGGATTGAAGGATGCAAAATATTGTTCCTGGGTGTGTCTGTGAGGGTGTCACCAAAGGAGATTAACAGTTGAGTCAGTGAACTGGGAGATGCAGACCCACCCTCAGTCTGGGTGGTCGCCCTCTGATCAGCTGCCAGCACAGCTAGGATAAAAGCAGGCAGAGGAACATGGAGCTAGGATAGAGCAGACAGAGGGACATGGAGCTAGGATAAAAGCAGGCAAAGGAACATGGAAGGGCTCGACTGTCTCCACCTTTCTCCCGTGCTGGTGCCTTCCTGCCCTCCAACATCAAACTCCAAGTTCTTTCAGCTTTGGACTCTTGGACTCACACCTCAGGGTTTGCTAGTTTCCCTTAGGCCTTCGCCACAGACTGAAGGCTGCACGGTTGGCTTCCCTCTTTGGGATTTGGGGACTGAGATTGGCCTTCTTGTTCTCAGCTTGCAGACAGCCTATCGTAAGTAACTTCACCTTGTGATTGTAGGAGTCAATACTCTTTAATAACTCATTTTATATATACATTTATCCGATTAGTCCTGTCCCCCTAGAGAATCCTAATACAACAAGACACAGCACCTAGTCACAGTAAGAGGGGTGGACATTATTTAGAAGCAAAGACAGTTCACTCATATGAAAAAGAGAGATAACAGAATGTAGGTATAGATGTATAAAGATGAGCAGATGTAGAGACTGGAGATTTTGAAATTCTTGTCAAATGACCACTTTTTTATAAGTGAAATAGAAAATAAAGTCATCAGCAAAGAGCGAAGATGGGAAGGAGAGAAAATAAATGTGAACTGTGACTCTGGGAAAGGATGAGAGTGAATGGAGCAGGGAATATTTTTTCTGGGAAACATAAAGACATGACTTTGTGATCATGAATTTCAGTTGAAACAAATCAACCTGATTCCCTCTTATTCTATTTTAAATTTCAGTTTTATTTATTTAAAAATCTGAACATAATATCCATAATTATTATTATACAGAAGAGTTTCACTGCTCTAAAATTCCTCTGTGCTCCATCTGCTCGTCCCTCTGTCCCCCATAACTCCTGGCAACCACTGATTTTTTTTAACTGTCTCCATAGTTTTGCCTTTCCCAGAATGTCATGTAGCTGGAATCATGCAGTATGTAGCAGTTCCTGATTGGCTTCACTCAGAAACATGTATTTGAGATTGCTTTATGTCTTTTTATGGCTTGATAGGTCATTTCTTTTTAATGCTGAATAACATTTCATTATTTGATGTATTACAGTTTATCCGTTTACCTAATGAAGGACGTCTTGGTTGCTTCCAAGTTTGGCAAGTATGAATTAAGCTGCTATAAACAGTATTGTGCAGGTTTTTGTGTGGACAAGTTTTCAGTTTCTTTGGGTAAATACTAAGGAGCATTATTGCTAGATTATATGATAAGAGTTTGCTTAGTGTTGTAAAAAGCTGACCAACTGTCTTCGTAAGTGGTGTAACATTTGTGTTCCTACCAGCATCACCAGCATTTGGTGCTGTCTGCCTTTCATATTCATCAGGCTTAACCTTCATAATTTTGCTGCACTTACTTTTAAAATGAAAGTCTTCAATTCATCCCCCCGCCTTGTTTCTTAAACAATCTTGAATGAGTTCTTTAAAGTCTAAAAATTTCCAGAAAATAAAACTGTTAACTATTTATTGATAGTTGAAGGTTGCAGAGCAAAGGAGTGACACTAAATTGATGATGATATAAAACCTCAGCTGAAAAATTCTAATAGCTAAAGAAGAGGTATGATATTTTCATATATAGTTCCTTCTCATTTACATGTGTAAACTTAAGAGAGTCAGGAGTATGGTATTCTTAGGAAAATCAGAGCACTTCAAAATATTGTTGTTCATAATGTTTAGAAATTTAGACCCAACATTTTCATGATATAGACTAGAGCAGACTTAGCTAAACAGAACCATTTATTAGTCTGTTGTACATATTGTTTTAGACATATTTATTATATTATAAACTACAAAAGGAGAATAAAATAGTGTAAAACTACTTTGAGAAGGTATCTAATAAAAATAAGATAATTATGGGATTTCTATTATCCACACTCAATTAAGACTAATATTTTTAATTAAAAAAAAGTTTTTTAAAGAAGAATTCCTGAATGGTAATTCATAGTACATTACATTGGTTTTTCTGTTAAAAATACTCGAAGAATAAAAATAATTTCTTCCTGCCTCTATATTACAGTCAGCATAATTGAAATAATATGCTTGAATTGTTAGTAAAGTAACATTTATGTTTTGGGATCAATGAAGCTAAGCCAGCACTAAGAATTTTATTACTATTCCTCCACTACATTTCAGAGAGTTATTTCTTCATCCTTAAACATACCACAATAATGAGTCTGCTAGGTCCATTTAGATGATCAACCCAACCCTAAAAGAAAGATTTCTATTGGTTACACATTTCAGAAGATTGTTGTATCTTTGGAACATCTGCAGTCTCATCTTAATAAATTTCAAACAAGAGCACTGAGACCGCAGCCAATAGAACTATCTAATTCAGTATTATTAAGATCCCAAAGATCAATGGCAAAGCATTGGCTATTTTCTGCACTTTGTGCAAGAATTAAAATTTGGCCAGGATTGTTGTTCATAGCAGCAGTCATGAATGGTTTTGTGGTGTTTTATGACATCTTAAGGGCTACATTGAACCTTGTTCTTATATCATGATTCATAATTCACCAACCATACTTCTCCACCTCAGTCCTGACTTTAGCCTCCTTAGGCAACATTGGAGACATGATTGGTAGTAATGGCCCATTTCTTGACATTTTTGACCAGCTATAGAGTCCATGCCAGACACACATATATGTGTGTGTGTGTATATATATAGTGTGTGTGTGTGTGTGTGTGTGTTGACTTGCTTAAAGACGTTACAGGGAAGATTATGTTTAAGAACAGTTAGAGGGAAATGTCTTTTTGAGTTTGTTTCCTAAACCCTAAGCCATTCAGCTGACCTTATTATGTCTCTTTACCTTACAGTGTAAAAGTCAAAATGTGTGTGTATAATGGGAAAGGAGAGATGCAGGAGGAGAAGATGAAGGGATTAATATCCATGAGCCTTTTAGTAAGGACCTGCCTTTTACTAGAGACTGAGCACTCCTCATACACTGTCTCATTAAGCCAACTCTCCAAAATAGTATCCCTCCTGTTTTATGGAAGGGACAACTCAAAAATTTTGCATCGCCAGTAAGTGATGGAGCTGGAATTTATCTGCTGCAAAGCTTCACAGACTTGCTTTACAGAATATGGTATAATTCTATCTCACACCAGTTAGAATGGCGATCATTAAAAATTCAGGAAACAACAGGTGCTGGAGAGGATGTGGAGAAATAGGAACACTTTTACACTGTTGGTGGGAGTGTAAACTAGTTCAATCATTGTAGAAGACAGTGTGGCGATTCCTCAAGGATCTAGAACTAGAAATACCATTTGGTCCAGTGATCCCGTTACTGGGTATATACCCAAAGGATTATAAATCATACTACTATAAAGACACATGCACACATATGTTTATTGCGGCACTATTCATAATAGCAATGACTTGGAACCAACTCAAATCTCTATTGATGATAGACTGGATTAAGAAAATGTGGCACATATACACCATGGAGAACTATGCAGCCATAAAAAAGGATGAGTTCATATCCTTTGTAGCGACATGGATGAAACTGGAAACCATCATTCTGAGCAAACTACCGCAAGGACAGAAAACCAAACACCACATGTTCTCACTTATAGGTGGGAATTGAACAATGAGAACACTTAGACACAAGGCGGGGAACATCACACACGGGGGCCTGTCCTAGCATGGAGGCGAGGGGAGGGATAGCATTAGGAGAAGTACCTAATGTAAATGACACGCTAATGGGTGCGCAAAACCAACACGGCACATATACACATATAACAACCTGCACGCTAGCACATGTACCCCGCAATCCTAAACTGTACATAAAAAAAGAAGATAGTATAATTCAAAGTACTTTGAAAAGGACATAGCACTACACTGAGGTTAGAAAAAATAAGTTTCCCAAACTGAGATCCTTCTGTGCACTTTGTAACCCTTGTTTACCCTGGCAGTTGCAATACTACCAATTTGACCATTAAGAACATTCGGTATGTTTAAACTATAGTGGGAAAGCCAAGATATGAAACCATCACCCATGGGAATTTTGAGGCTAGAGTAATTAGAAGCTAATTTAAGATTCCATTCAACTCCTAGGACAGTCAGGGTAACTGCCAGAGAAGCTGCATGCTGGGTAAATCCTGATCCCAAAGTGGGCCCTTGCCCTAGTATAAGGGGTTCATATTTGATTACAAAATTTAGCTATAAATCCTGAGGAAAGTGAGAAAGAGGAGGAGGAGGAGGGAAGGGGAAGAGGAAGAAGAGGAAGAGGGAGAAAGAAGAAGAAGAAGAAGGAGAAGGAGGAGGGGAGAAACGACATCAGAAAGTAATTGGGCTAGAAGAACTTTAATTTGGAAGCAAAACACAGAATCCAGGTGAGTGGGCTTACTGGGAAAGGGTCATGCCACGCTGTTCCCACAATGGAGGGTCTACATATGTATGGTTAGGTTTCTGCTCCTTGCCGTAATCACCGCTTTCCCAAGGTCTTGCTATTGTGGTATGAAGAATTGGGCAGATCTCTGGATCAGCTTGGTGTGATCTCATCAATAACAACATCATCTAACCACCCAAAGGTAGTTAGAGTAAAATAATTCTAGCAGCCTATCTTAGACAATAGACCAAAAGAAAATGTGACACACAAATAAATGTAAACAAAACTTCCAATCTTTAGCCTTTGGTTCTGGAATTCAGAACAGTCACACAATACCAAGTTTGAGTGTATACCTGTTCAAAGATGCATGAAGTTCTTTGCCCTCCAATTGCTAAGCCCAATCCCCATCACAATCCTATTCTCCCATCTAGAGAGATAGGTAGGTAGATAGACCAATAGAATAAATAGTACACCACTTTATTATTACTACTAGTATAGGCTATTAGTACTACTTTTATTAGTGTATGATCTCTTAGCAATCACTTTTCTTTATTACTTTTATCACTTTATCAATATTATTACTTTATCTGTAGTCGTATAATTTGAGGTAATTACATGTAACCTCTCTTTACTTCCTCTCCGCAATAGTTTCCTCGCGAGTACATTCACTGCACATTTTTGAGTCCCAGTCCTTCCCAGTATGCAGTGTCGAAGCTGTGTTCAGGAGCTTGAGGCTGTCATCCAAGGTGTTTTCAGTGGCAGCCCTGTTCAGTAAGTTGTCCCATAGAAACCCAGTGCAGTGATCCTGAAGAGTTTAGCTTTACATTTAAAAATTTCATTCACTGCAAATCAAACCAAAGTGACTACTTGTGGCAGACTGACAATCTCTTTTAGCAAATCTATGTAATGCATTTTGAAGGTTGGTTTAGAGTCTGAAGTAATAACTTGCTAATTATTTCCAGAGATTTCAATGAATTCTGAAGTTGGTCAAGGGGTGATTATAGTACTCTGGAAATTGCTTCAAATCATGAGTATTGAATCTCTACTTATGACATGTATCATGAATAACTGAGTTACCATAGCATCAGCCTAATCTTTCTTAAAAATATGTCAGAACCTGCCTGGGCGGAGCGGCTGATACCTGTAATCCCAGCACTTTGGGAGGTCGAGGCGGGTGGGATGTTGAGGTCAGGAACGTGGTGACCATCCTGGTCAACGTGGTGAAACCCCATCGGCCACTAAAAATGCTGAAAAAAATTAGCTGGGCGCGGTGGCACATGCCTGTAATCCCAGCTACTTGGAGAGGCTGAGGCAGGAGAATCACTTGAACCCAGGAGTCGAGGTTGTAATCAGCCAAGATCGCGCACCACTGCACACCAGCCTGGTGACAGAGCAAGACTCATCTCAAAACCAAAAAAAAAACCATTTGATAAACCCAAAGTTCATCTACATAGTGTCTCTAAGAGAAAGAAAAAAAATTATTGTCAATTAAATATGTAACATTTATTCTAGCTGACAGATTCATGGTTAAATTATTGATACAGCGCTTTAAAAAATTAAGCTACTTAGCTGGGCGTGTGAGATGAAATTCATTATGCGGTTTTGCATGTGCATTTCTGATGGCCAGTGATGGCGTAGCATTTTCGCGTAGTCTGTTGCTGTGCATAAATGTCTTCTTTTGAGAAGTGTCTGTTCATATCCTTTTGCCCACTTTTTGATGGGTTGTTTGTTTTTTCTTGTAAATTTAAGTTCTTTGTAGATTCTGGATATTAGCCCTTTGTCGATGGGTAGATTGCAAAATGTTCTCCCCATTCTGTAGGCTTCCTGTTCACTCTGGATGGTAGTTTCTTTTGCTGTGCAGAAGCTCTTAGTTTAATTAGATCCCATTTGTCTATTTTGGCTTTTGTTGCCATTGCTTGACATAGGAACCTCCTTTTACACTGTTGGTGGACTGGTAAACTAGTTCAACCATTGTGGAATATTGTGTAGCGCAATTCCTCAAGGATCTAGAACTAGAAAATACCATTTAATTCCAGCGGATTCCATTATTGGTATATACCCAAAGGATTATAAATCATGCTACTATAAAGACACATGCACGTATGTTTATTGGGGCACTATTCAATAGCAAAACTTCTTGGAACCAACCCAAATGTCCACCATCAGCCATAGACTGGATTAAGAAAATGTGACACGAGACCGGCGGCAGCGGCGGCAGTGGTGCTGGAGGCGCAGGGGGCGGCGCAGGGGAGCCGGGCCAGCTCGGGAGCTAGCGGAGAGCGGGCGGGCGGCCTTGCGGAAGGCGGCGGGCACCCCAGACCGAGCCGGCGCGGGAGGAGTTCCAGCGCGATGGGATCATGGCCCGGGCTGATGCTTTGACAGCTGGAAAGAGCGCGGAGCCAGCGCCTGGTCCAGAGGGAGAGGAGCGAGGCGAGGAGAGCGCCAGCGAGCGGGAGAGCGAGCGAGCGCCTGGGAGGGGGCCGGGAGCCAGGGGCAGCTCGGGAGAGCCGGGGCGGTGGCGGCGGCGGCGAGGCTTGGCGCCCTCTTGCCTGCAAACCATGTTTGCCAAAGGCAAAGGCTCGTTGGTGCCCTCGGACAGGCAGGCTGGGGAAAAAGCTAGTTTCTTATACGTCTACGAATATTTACTGCAGGTGGGGAGCACAGAAATTGCATACATTCCTTCTTATCGGAGACTGCTGGGGAAAAACATCACGGGAGAACCGCCTGCTTTGCACCCCCGTGGTGGTGTGTATTTTGGGACCTTTACTGTGCAGTTTCTAAGGAGAGACACTTGTGAACATTCACAAGACAGATGCAGAATCAGACACAGATATTGTTGCTTCGGTCACTAGCCCAGGGGACGTTTCCATCCATAGACCTAGCCAAGAAAGGGCCTTGCGGCCAGGACTGAAAAATAGCTTGCTTCTTCTCTCAGATCCATCTCTGCAGCTGAAGGAAAACCCGAGCTACAGTGGATCTGTTCCAAAGTTTAACTTCTGTAGGTTCCAAGGAGACACCCAAAGCTCAAACCCAGACTAAGTTCCAAAATGTGCAGGAGGCTAAGACTAGACACCACCTCAAGCAATGTATATCAGCCGCCCTGGGTTCAGGTAGTGCAGCAAAAGCTCAACTGTTTGAAAATGCTGGTTCACCTGCCAGTTTCTTCTGGGCACCAAGCCAAAAAGCCATGTACCCCGTAAAGCAGAGCACAGCATGTTTTCCTTCCCACCAGGAGTTTATGTTTTCCAGCGCGGACCCACTGCGGGAAAAACCAGGATTGCTAGTTGAACTTATGAAGGCAAACGGGACTAGTTCCAGAAACTATGTTGTCCTCCCTCTACTACTATTTAGTGGATGGCAGTATCTTCATGGTATCCATGGTGAATAAATAATAAGTTCTATGATTTTTATCTGGACATAGATACAAGGGGATCAGACCACTAAGTGAAACAGCTAATTTCTATCAAGTTCTTCCCAGCAGACTATGTAGCTCCTTATTAATGGAAAAAAAAGGTTTAAAAGGTTGGCCATTCTTTTTGGTTGGTTTATTTTAAAATTTCTTGCTTCTGAAAATTTATTTTTGATAATAATGTAACTCTCCAGAATGTCTCTCTTTCCATAGTTAAATTGTAGAGTTTCAAATACCGTGATAAGTACTATATCCCAGAATTTGGAAACCAGAAATCTGCTGTTATGGATTTTGAGGGGCGCCCTTATCATGCGGGTATTCTCTGAGGATCTCTGAAACTGTTACTTAAAAAATGTTACTGAAAAGTTGGTTACCTGCTCCTTTGAGTGCCACAGTCCTGACCTGCTTGCTCTTGACACCTTACATATTACTTCAGAGTTCCCCACTGTGCAGACTCTCAGGCATCCACTGTATAAAACTTTTTTTTTTTTAAATTATACTTTAGGTTTTAGGGTACATGTGCACAATGTGCAGGTTTGTTACATATGTGTCCATGTGCTGCTGATTTCCTGCACCCATTAACTCTCACATTTAGCAATAGGTATATCTCCTAATGCTGTCCCTCTCCCTCCCTCCCCTCAAGACCCCCACAACAGTCCCCCGAGTGTGATGTTCCCTTCCTGTGTCCATGAGTTCTCATTGTTCAATTCCCACCTATGAGGAGAACATGCGGTGTTTGGTTTTTTGTCCCATGATAGTTTACTGAGAATGATGTTTTCCAGTTTCATCCATGTCCCTACAAAGGACACGAACTCATCATTTTTTATGGCTGCATAGTATTCCATGGTGTACTGTATAAAACTCTTTACATGCTATTATAATCTGTAAAATAGATCTCTTCTACCTTAATGTTTCTAGAATAGGTTAAATAATAATATACACACACACAACTATGCCTCTGTGAAAAGTTGTGCTTTTACAAATAAAGAGAATAGATTAGAATTAACAAGTAGGTGAATAACAACAGTAGGCAGAGAGTCAGAATCAGAAATAAATATCAGTGAATCAAAATAAAAAGAATGAAAAATATCTCTGTAATAAAATTAGCAATGTAATGTAAAAGTTCGATAAAGGTTATCTTTTCTTTTACCTATTACTGTTGACCTCTGTACACTGTAATAAGGCGTTGCTGGATGGAACTTTGGTCTAAGTCCTTGGTGACCTTAGTAGTAATAACAGCATTGCTGACACCCCAATTACCCTCCTTGTTAAGTAGAAGGTAGTTTTTCAATGTACCAAAATCCTTAGTTCTATACTTTGTTTAAACATGCTTGGCATCATCTCGCATCCCGTTAGATTAGAACCTCTTAAAAGCAAATTGGTTTTCTTTCTTTCAAAAGACCAACTTGACTCAAAGAGAGATTCAGAATCCTACTGCTGCTGCATAAAGAAATCTCAACGTTCATTTTACTCTGGAACACAGACCAAAGTGTTCCTGCTTCCTGAGTTGTTCATGCAGCTTTCAATTCCCACGGATGTTCCATTCAGATTTAAAGTTTTTTATCGCACAGGATGTGGATATGAAGCTTCCAACTCTTGTATCTGATGGCAAGGTGTATGTTGTAGCTAGGCTATACTGGCTATGGTCTCTTTGCTGAAATGCTGTTGGTGAAGCACTGATTCAAGCTGTTTGTGTTAGAAGTTTTAATCTTGTGATTTGTGAGGTGATGGCTCTCTTTTCCTTCTCATAATAGATTACACGTATAAGCAAGTCAGGGCCATATACTGAGACAGGCTAAAGCCGTTTTTCCTTTAAAGTAAGTTTCCCTACAGATAAGGTAGTATTATGAGCATTGGAGGAAGTCAGGACACGCATTCTTAAATCATACAGAATGTTAATTCCACAGGAAGGCAATGCCAGACATTGAAGAGGATCACATTCAACTTCTAGTCGCTCAACAACAAAACCTTAGTTTTCAGAAACAAGCAGATATCGCTAGAATTGCTATATCCATCTTCTAAACAAGCAACCTGTGCACCCACTGCTGTATAATCAGTATGACGCATGAGATTGAGGGGTCTAAATTTATCATCTCCTGTGTTATGTGAAAATATCCCTCAGTACAAAATATTTGTGTATTTCATAGATGACTCTTGTTTGCCATAACTCTACAAAGTTTATGGAAACAGTCAACTGGAAGGATTTTTCTGTTGTGTGATGTGTAAAGGTCTGAAATAGTAAATCATTATCTTGTATTCCTGTAATGTTAACAAAATAATAATCAACATGTCAGATTGTTGGGCTTTTTGCAGCTGTCTTCAATTCAAAGTTTTGTTGTTTGTTTTGTTTTTTTAGTTCAAAAGTTAATTTGTTTGCCTCTTTGAAGATTAATTTGTTCAAGTTTAGGAACTGCCAAACAGTGATATTCTCAAAAAGGATTCAATAAACTAGTTCAAAAATGTTCTATCTTCATTGTCTTTAAATCTAATCATGTTCTGTGAACTGCAGTCCCAGCGTAACTCATGTGATTTCTATCACCCAGAGTTCTCTTTGTATTTCAAAGTTGATTTCACTTGTGAAAACTGAGGTTTGGCTGAGTAACTCACATTTTTCCAGAGAAACTGGTTTGAAGTATCCAGTGCAACCTTGCCAAGCTCTGTCTTTGTTTATAAACCCACTTACTGAAGTTAATACTCATTCAGGGTAGCCCTCTCTAAAAGTTTGAATTTTTGTCTGACTTTCTCGGATGAGGAATTCTTGAACCTGGTACAATCTCATTCTAATTTTCTCTCTTACGCTACCCAAGTAATTTATACTCATATATACCTTATTATAACTTAACAGGAAAAGGCTGACCATTTTGGTATTCTTTCAGTGACACATTTTTCTCAGTGTCTAAGCTCACACTATTCTAATTAACTACATGATTTTTAATATAATTTCTACTACTTTGGGTTTTATTTCCAGGTATAGACATTGTCCTTTTAATGTTTTCTAAGGAATTATTCAGGAGTAGATTATTAACAACTTAAGGTCCTAAACGGATATGGCTACGGGACATGTGGTTGTTGTAAAAAGAAACAAATCTGTAAGACACTAGGAAATTCAAAATGCTTTCAGGTTTTCTTCTAACTTTACTACTGAATGATTTATTTGAAAAACTCATTATCTGGTATAGTGGGAAGAGCCACTTATGTCTCTTTAAGCCAAGACATATTTAAGATAATAAACATAAAAATATCAATTTCAATTATCTAGATTTGACTTTGACGAAAAGCTGATTGGTTCATAATTAAATGGACAAATTTTCCGTAGTAAGAGATGAAACTCCTGGTTTGGAAATCCTGGGGTTGACATATTGAAAGTCCTTGGTCTGTGGTGGGCACGCTCAATATTTTCAACACCTAGATCTGGCGCGTTTTCCATAGCAGCCCTCAGATTTTGTGAAAACTAGAAGATAATTTTTTAAAAAGCAATGTTGAATACTTAGAATCGCATTTCTAATAAAAATAAGTCAAACTATTTAATTCTTGGATAAAGTTTCAAAACTAAACATGAACTGAACTTATACTTGATGACATACCGCAAATTCATGGATGAATTTCTGCCTTATTCTGATTTATTTCATTTTAAAAGATAGTGTTTCTTTTCTTCCACTTCAAAAGTGTAATGTGTTCATTGTATTTGGAAAACGTGAAGTAGATGATCGTTCTTATTTTTTTCACTTTACAGAGGGTAATTTTTTTCCTACTGAATCACAGAAGTAGAATAATCATACTTCCTACTTGAAAATTTGAAAAATGTAAAAAAATTAATCCAAGATCATACCAACATTTAGGGCTAAGAGTTGGTGATTTATACCACATGGTTTGCACTGAATATATTACAAGCCTTTTAAGCATTTACTATTTGATAAAACATGATTTCTTAATGCCTGAATACTTTCTAACACTCTTGTATGTGTATTGTTGTTTATTTAGTCATTCTCATTGTGGAACATCAAATTGGGATCCAAGTTTACCATAAGTAATACTCACAACAAAAAATACCTATATATATTTGTGGATGTCTCTGGTTTTCTTAGAGTGCCACCGCATCATTCTGTGAGAAAGTCCTCAAGAATCTTGCCATTAATTTAGATACTTCTCTCCCCCGCTATTGATATGTCCCTTAAGAGCTCTGGAAAATACTCTAAGAAACTTAGTGAGAAGAAAGAAAATTAATCCTCTCTCTCCCTGATTCTTCAGTTCCTCAGCCACTGATTTTAAAAACTCTGTTGTCCAAAAGCATTCCCATTTAATTGTTTCTTACAGCAGGGAAACCCAAAGTCAGAGGTGATACCCTTACAAAAGGAAAATGAATGAAGCAGATGTATGAATTTTATTATACAACAGATGTCTTGATCACACTTCCTGCACATAGTAGTAATCAAAGGGAAAACTGGTAACATTTTTGGTTACTTTGCTTTAAAGAAAAAATTTCTAAGTCTCACAAAGTTGACATGGTTTATTTACCCTCAGGAACACGGTAGTACTAGGTGTTAGAATCCATTCATTATTATGCGGACTGGAGAGATATATTGCTTAAAAAAGCTTATAACAGGCCTCTACTTAGGAAGAACAAGTTACAACTGCATTTAAATCACTCCGTTTATGTCAAAATAGGTTACATAGCAGAATCTAGAGGGGGGTCTTGATTAACACGAGATAATAAATATTTGGTAAATCTGATGCCTACCAGAGGAAAAACTGTAACCCAGGCAGGAAAGTTCTTCAGAGTAAAAATCAAGAAAGGTGAGAGTAGCTGTGCATAGAAGCTCTGGCCTGGACCCAGACAAGATCAATGCACAAGAGATTGGTTTTGAAGTAGATTTGGCTGAGATTAAAGTCTCAAGTGACATGAAGATAATGTTTAAAATGGATCCAAACTCTTTATTGCTTGACACTTTTCCAAGTAATCGTAGCATTGACTTCATTCCCTGGTGCAAGTTGGTGGAGCATAGCGAAGTTCTCACTTATTTCATACTTTATTTGCTAGAATCTGGGGGAGGGGCAAAGGTGTGTATTGGTTATTTCAATGTGCAGTGCACCGCCACCAATTTTGCAATATAGTGCTATTACTTAAGGGAATATACCCATAAAACTGATTTCTAGTAATTTGCCTTTGTACATTCTTAATTTGAGACTCAGTGGGAGGGTGAAAGAGTTGT
The DNA here is from genome assembly GCA_023748175.1 of Hoolock leuconedys. Classification (NCBI taxonomy): domain Eukaryota; kingdom Metazoa; phylum Chordata; class Mammalia; order Primates; family Hylobatidae; genus Hoolock; species Hoolock leuconedys. The sequence goes on along the minus strand of JAKGGE010001290.1, from coordinate 12,102 downwards.
AGATTTGCAAACACTGCACTATTTTCTCACATTTTTCGATTTGCTAAAACCAGTAACAAATGTATTACCCCTTTTTTTCCTTTAATTTTAAATCCACGGCCTTTCTCAATTGCCTTTATTTCTTCCATGTGTTGCCAATGTATCCTCCACTGTATCCCCCACATTGGGCCCAGCACTTGACACCCTTAGTAGTAAGACCTCAACCAATACTTGTTGAATGAACAAGTTTAATGCATTGGGTGTTTTTAGTTTTTTAGATGATGCTGTGCCTAATGCACACTCCCTTCCTTCTTCACTCCTTCATTAATCTTTTGTTCATGTCTTTTACTTATGCCAAGCTGTCACACTGTGTGCATGAACTGAGGGATTTATTTTTCTTCCACAGCTCCAGAGCCAAGTAAATGACTGACCTTAAACCTAAAAGTGTTAGGAGTTTGGTCAGGGTGTAAGGGAAAAGTTGTAAGCAGTGCTAAGTTATAGGTGCTGACACAATTCTGGAAGAATGGGAGGTTTTGGTAAAGGCTTCAAAAGAGAATTTAGCTGAAGGCAGTTAAATTCTCTTAAGAGCAAGTGGTTAGATAAAGTGAATGTAAAAGAAACTTATCCAGATAAATTGTTCCCACTTATATCTCTGAAACCAAGCTTGATCATTCTCACCGCAGGACTGCTCTCACTGGGTTTGACAATGTTAATTACCCACAAATTGTGTTTGCTCAAGCCCCTGTCACAATCTGTACTCAAATAAATTCAAGCAGGGCCAGCTTAGGCTGCACTCCTTTTGGCTGCTGCACTGTCTCATCAGCAGCCAGTGGTGCAGTCTCCTAGCCACACTGTCAGGAAACTCCTTTCATTCGTCAATTTGGCCAGAAAGTCTGTGGGACAGATCGCATAAAAGACCCATTGGTTTTCACCTTACCTTGCAGAATGAGTTATAAAGCCAAAGACCTCAAGAAAAGCTACCACCCTTCAGCTGTGCCTCAAGTTCAGAGGTGACAGCCAGGGAATAAGAAATAAGAATTTTCCAGAGGATGGAGCCACCACCAAAAATGATGGAAAAGAGGATTCTCCCAGAGAGTAGATTCAGAGGCTATTTAAGGAATTCTCCCATGTGCCCAGTGCAACGGAGCTTCCTCACCACTTCATACTCAGGACTCCTTATGCTTATACTCTAGGGACTGCTGCTTGCCTGACTGTCTTCTCTTTTCTTGCATAGCAGATTTCTTTTTTTCCTTCAATTGTGGTCTTTCAATTGTTTTACTCATGACAAGTAGAACAGAGATATTTTTCACCTCACATGGGAGGCAGAAAATTGGCCTTTTATTCAAGAATGCCAAACCAGAAGCTTACACATCAGAATCTGATACAGAGGATAAGCCCTACTCTTGGACTTTGGACCTTGGACTTGGAACCACGTACAATGGCAGAATCTTGTTGTGAATGAGTCTTGCATGTGTGGGAAAGACAGAAAGCAGATATTTGGTGACCCAAAAAAGAAGCCATGGCAGAACCTCATTAGTTGTTCAACAATCCTATTTTCCTTCCTCCTGGGCACACAGCTATGTATTTTCCAGGCATCCTTGTACTTAGATGTAGCCCAGTGACACTTGGAGGGTGGAATATGGACATGATGGGCACTGTTGTACCTGGATCATAAAAATCCTTCCACATGATGTCAGTGCCTCTTTTACCCCACTGGTAGTTGGATATTGTCATCCAGAGAGTTGATGACTTAGGAAGCCATGTGCAGAAGATGGCAAACTTCCATCAGCATGGACCTTGAGTGACTGTGGAGGTAACGCTTTCACTAAAGTTAGAACTACTGTGATTTGCCAAATCACATTTGTATTGGGTTACTGATTTGGGGGGTGTATCTCCTTCAGCTCCCACATTAGTACAACTCATGCAGAATGGAGAGTGACTGTGAACACATGTGGCACAGGCTGGTGAAACCTAGGACTTTATAGATGAATTTCGATTATACTTCCTTTTCTTGCAAAGTTTTTTCCAAATTTAATGTTATAATATAAATGTGAATACTTAAATGTCTTTCTAATGAAATGATGACTAACTGTAGAAAAGAAAATGTAGAATGTATACATCCTTGATAAGAGTGAAACTGATGGTACAATGTAGAGAGAGTCTTGCTTAGGGATACGAACAAAAGAACATACCTGGGTAAAAGAAATGAGGCTACTGATAACAAACTAATATTTATATTGCACAATATAAAACATTGTTTTATACTTAGGATTACATTTGATTTTTTGCAAATCCTGTGAAATAGCTATTTTTTATGCATAATAAAACAAGACCCATATGATAAGCAGCTAACTAGGCTATGGTCTCTCCACCAAGCTCTACTTCTCTGATTGAGGAGACAGTAGTATCTAGAGGCTTCAGTAATTCTTTCTACTGCCCTATGCTACTGCCCAGTGCAGACAAGAACATAACCTACTAGTAAGTGTTAGACCTTTAGCAACTTTAACTATCCAAAACATAGCTGTGAGACCAAAAAGAGGAAAACAGTTTGGTAAAAAGCCCATATTTATTACACCACAGAAAGTATTGTAGGTCTGTGAAATGTTGCCTAGAATTTGTGTGTGTACTAAACTCAGCAAAATACTAACAAACTTCAGTGACCCTCATTTTTCCCAAAATTACAGTAAATGGAAGATTTAAAAGATGAGAAAAATAAACCCAGAAAACTTCAGTTAACAGGGTAGAGGATGACACATTGAAAGACTGGGTGTCCATATAAAGGTAGGTACAGGTCCCGAGTGTTAAAGGCCTAGGCATTGTTTTCTTTGTTGTTTGACTTACATTCATGACAAATGAAGAACTAGGCCTTACCTAGTCTGGATCGACTTGTTAAGTGGAGCCCATGTGAAATCTAGTAAAATGATTCATAACAAAACTGATTCCATCCCCCAGCAACAGCAGAGATGACCATGAACAATTAGCCACCTGAGAATCCTTCCAACAATTTTTGGGGAATGTCATTAATTACATTTTATTAAAAGGGCAGGATATCCAAGCTGACATATGGGTTATAAAGGCAAAGTATAATTTCTTTTATGGGTTTTATTAATGTGAAACATGTAAATTAATAAGCTTTTTTGATTTTACTAATACAAACATACCCATCAATTGGTCATCTTCAATTCAGAAATAACTAGAGTCAGGATATCTTAAATCCAAAAACAAAACAAAACCTAACCAGCAGCCATTTCTGTTGAATCTCTGAGTGCTTATAGGGACTCTCCCATTTCTAGCTCCAGCAAACATCTTCCAGCTGCAGCTTTTAAACCTTTTTCTCCCAGATCTTTCAAGAAACCCTAATAGTATTTCAAGTTCAGCACACAAAAGCTAGCTTTCTGTAAGCAATCAGTCTCTCATCTACCCGCCTTTACTCTTAGACAGGTTCCCAAAGTCAACCTTTGGAATAAAAAGGACTTCTTTGTTATTAAAAGCCTGTTCTCTAGCCAGCGTGGTGGCCCATACCTGTAATCCCAGCACTTTGTGAGGCTGAGACCAGAAAATTGCTTAAAACCAGGAGTTCGAGACTAGCCTGTACAATGTAAAGTGAGACCGCCATGTCTACAAAAAAAAAAATTAGCCGAGCATGGTGTCACACACCTGTGGTCCCAGCTACTTCTGGTAGGTTGGAGGTGGGAGGATCACATGAGCTCCAGGGAGGTTGAGGCTGCAGTGAACCATGGTCATGCTGCCCCTCCAGCTCTGGGTGATAAGAGCAAGACAGATGCTCTTGGTCAATTTTTAAAAGTCTGTCCCTCTGGCCTCAAAATGGACTTTTGGCTGTTATATTAAAACTATTCAAATATGTATAAAACCAGGTGTGGTGGCTCAAGGCCCTTGTAATCCTAGCACCTCAAGAGGCTGAGGCAGGAGCACCGCTTGAGACCACAAGTTCGAGACCAGCATAAGCAATATAGTGAGACTCCATCCTTACAAAAAATATGAAAACTAGCCAGCTGTGGCTGTGTGTGCCTATATTCCCCTCAAGAACTCAGGAGGCTGAGACAAGAGAATCCTTGAACCCAAGAATTTGAGGTGTTACAGTGAGCTGATTGCTTAACTGCACCCAATCTGTTCAGAGGAGAACCTGTCTCAAAAAAAAAAAAAAAAAGAAAGAAAGAAAGAAAGAAAGAAAAATATGTATAAATGAATGTTTTAAACTGGAACAATTACTATAGTATCAAATGTGCATTTGATATGAAAAATTTCTTAAGTATCCATTTCTGGTTTGCAGCAAAGGTAATATTATACCCTCTGTAACTTGTCTTATAGAGTCAGATAGAATCAAGCAAAGTTGGGTAGAGCCTAGGCATCTACCTAAAAAGAAATGCTCTTCCCATTTCCATGAATACATTTCAACTCCTCCTGAGTTCCAGTGGCACTATTTCTGGGAGTTCTTTTCAAGCGCACATAATCCTAAAGCAGGTGTCACTTGTTAGTCTCTCTTTCAAAGCTGCCTTGCTCTCTTTTTCTTCACAGTACTTTTCAAAATATTTAATATACATTATTTCTCTATAAAAGTTGTCTACTTCACTGGACTCTTTTAAGATCTATGAGGTTAATCCCATGTCTGTTATTTTTTCTACCTTATTGCCCCTGTTCCCAGGCACAGAGCAATATATGTACCTGACATATATTTGGGCTCACACATTTGTCATATTTGTGTGTGTGTTTGTTCAACTTCTCACTTGCTGCGAGATGTGTACTTTCTTGTCATTTCAAGACACTTAGGAATTTTATTTTTGCCTCAAGTTCAAAGTATGCATAAAAACTATTTTATAAAAACATATCTTTTTTTTTTTTTTTTTTTTCCCAGAGTTTCACCTGCTGTTCAGTCTGAGTGCACTACGTGATCTTGGCTCACTGTGCTCTGCCTCTTGGATTCAAACCATTCTCCCGCTCCTCAGCTCCCCAAGTAGCTGATTACAGGCAACTGCCATCATGCTCAGCCACTTGTATTTTTGGTAGAGACAGGGTTTCACCATGTTGTCCAGGTTGATATCAACAACTACTTGGGGAGGCTGAGGTGGGAGGATTCAGCTACCGCGGCCTCACAAAGCAGTTGGGATTACAGGGGCGAAGCCGCTGCACCACAGGCCTAACATGTTTAGGTGTTTTATATCAGAAGACATTTTTCTGGTCCTCTATTTCAGGAGTTGGCAAACTTGTAAACGGCCAGATACGCTCTCAGCTTTGCAGGCCACGCGATTTCTGTCCCAACTACCTTCAACTAATTCACATTTCCTGTCATCATCAGCATCACTTGAGTTCTAATCTTTTATTATTATTTATGGTAGGAAATCTTCAGTTGTCAAGATACAAAAGACCTCAATGGGAATGTCAGACTCTAAAAGATAAAGCTCAAACCTCCTCCCATATTTGAGTATGAATTTAAAGCTAACCATACACAGGGCTGGCCAGAAATGGACAGGTAACCTTAACTAGGTTGATGTGATGGGAGGAAATTTGCTGAGGGTTTTAAAAACAAGTTTCATCAATCTTGGGAGAAAATCTTGAAAGGGCTGTGCCCCTCTTCATCCGCTGTAAAACATTGCCATGTTATGTGTGTAAATCTTGGTTACAGCAAACATCTTGATTCATCATGAGGATAAAACCAGAACAAAGTGGCAGAGCTGGGAGAGACTCAAAGACCAAGGCAGCCAGAGCCTAGCTGAATCACAGCCGCTCACCACTCTAGTCCTGGATTTTTCCATTGTAAATCAATACACCACCTTTGTGTTTTAAACCAGTTTCAACTGGTTTTCATTCAATGGAATGTAACCCGCCTGCAGTGCTATTTTGAAATCTTTTCAAGATTCGCCTCAGTATTACCTTCTCTAGTCCTTATTTTTACTTGTCTAGGGCTAAATAAATTACCTCCAGAGTTTCCCAAACACAACACACCGCTCATGGATTTGTACATGATTCTTCTGCCTTCATTGTCCTTGCTCTCCTCTCTCCTGAGAAGTCATGTTAGTTGCAATCATGTTTTTAAATGTCTGTCTCTACCACTTGATTTGGCTACATCATTTTTGTCTTTACACTCTTCGCTAATCTCATGCACCCTAAAACATAATAAGCGCCCAATAAGTGTCTATGACACAAAAGATGGGCAACATGGGAAATCTGAATCATAATATAAACTTTCTCTACAAGTATACTTGGCTCCGGCTTAGTGGCTCATGCTCGTAATCCCAGCACTTTGGGAGGCCAAGGCTGGTGGATCATGAGGTCAGACCAAGACCAGGCTCCCAAGATGGTGAAACCCTGTCTCTACTAAAAATAAAAAATTAGCCGGGTGTGGTGGTGGGCGCCTATAATCCCAGCTACTTGGGAGGCTGAGGCAGAAAATTGCTTGAACCTGGGAGGCAGAGGTTGCAGTGAGCTGAGATTGCACCACTGGCACTCCAAAGTTAAAAAAACAAAAAAATCCTAACCATTTAGATCAATGCTGCCTGTTAAATATTCTAGATAATGGAAATGTTCTATACTGCCCTTGTCCAATAAAGTAGCCACTGTGCCAAGTGTGTCTATTGGAGCACTTGGAAATGTAGCTAGTATGACAGAAGAAATTGAATTTTAAATTCTCATTATGACTGATTAAAAGTTAAGTAGCTAGTGGCTACTATACTGAATAAATTACCAGATGTAGACAAATAAATTTTAAAAATTTTCCAAACATGGGAATAATACCTAAATCGATTTGTACCAGGCCAAATAAAACACCCGAGATATACTATTTTTGACTCTAATAATTTTTTAAGGAGCAATATATATATTATATACACACGACATATATATACAATATTATACATATAAATATATACACATACATATATATAATTCAGAGGTTTCTTTTCCTCAAAAATACTTCATACCTATAACTTAAAATATAATTTTATCTTTCTTGTCTTTATTTTGAATTTCCAGTCATTTCAAAGTTAATATGAAAGCAATATCATTTAAAAAGTGTGGCAAAGGATATGAACAGACACTTCTCAAAAGAAGCTGGGGCTTCAACAAACATATGAAAAGAAAGCTCAACATCACTGATCATCAGAGAAATGCAAATCAAACCACAATAAGATACCATCTCAGCCAGTCAGAATTGTGATTATTTAAAAGAGTCAGGGATACTAGGATGCTGGTGAGGCTGTGGAGAAATAGGAATGCTTTTACACTGTTGGTGAGGATATACATGAGTTTATGACCATTGTGGAAGACAGCATGGTGATTCCCCAAGTATTCCAAAACCAGAAATACCACTAACCCCTACAATCCCATTACTGGGTATATACCCAAAGGAATATAAATCATTCTATTTCTTGCAGCACAATTTACAATAGCAAAGACTGAACCAACCCAAAATGCCCATCAATGACTGATAAAGAAAAATGTGTTACATATACAGCATGGAATACCTGCTATGCACATGAAAAGCCAATGAGAGCATGTCCTTTGCAGGACATGGATGAAACTGGAAGCCATCATCCTCGGCAAACTAACACAAGAACAGAAAAACTAGACACTGCATGCTCATTCAGTGGGAGTTGAACATTGAGAACACATGGACACAGAGAGGGGAACAACACGGGTCTGTGTGGGGATGGGTGTGAGGGAGTGGAACTTAGAGGATGGGTCAATAGGCAGCAAACCACCATGGCACACGTATGTACCTATGCAACAAAACCTGCACATTCTGTACATGTATCCTCTTTCTAGAAGCAGCACTAAAGAAAAATAAATGATCGCTTTCATGGGCTTCAGGAGGTAGAGTTTTCCTCTTAAAGTTTTTATATTTTTATCTCAAGGGTTTGGCTTTTTATGCATCTCACTACATGTAATTTGCAATACATCAATGCCTTCTGCTCTTCTTACTTCTCTCTTTAAAACAGTACATCCTTTTGCTTAACTAAAGTGGTGACTCTCTCATTTTTTTTTGTCAGTTCGTATTGCATTTTTCCACTTCACACTCTGGTATTACAACCTGACACAGAGAATGCTTCTGTCTCAAAAAAAAAACTGGAAAAAACAGTTTTTCCAGTATAGATGAATTCTGTACTCTGGCTTTTCCTGGATGTATCCAAATTGTTCTATGTAACCAGGAAATTTCCTCACACATGCTCTTTCTAAAAGCTGATCCATTCCCCCTCTGGTGGAGGTACTACTTTGTGTGTGTGTGTGTGTGTGTGTGTGTGTGTGTGTGTGTGTGTGTGTGTGTATGTGTGTACTATTATTCTGTAATATGGTTTACTTATAACCTTAGACACACACTTTCCAGAGTTCTAATTGAATTAAAAGTAGTTTTTCATGGGGTTTAATTTCCAGCTTATTCAAAAGGGCTTATACCAAGAGAAATGGTCATACTACAAAGTGCTTTTCTCTCTCTCTCTCTAAGTAATCCAATCTAACAAGCAGACATTTTCTGTTTTAAGATAGCTTCTTGTGGTTTAATGTCTTTTATTCAGGTTTTGACCAGCTGAAAAACTAAGTCATCTCTCAATACAGGTCTAAGTACTTTTTTCTCTTGACCAATTTAACCTTTTGAATTTGTTTTTGAAGTCTTTCTTTCCATTATTACTCTGTTAAATAAGGACCATTATCTCTCACATACATGTAATTCTACTTTAATTAAATATTTTAGGCTTTTTGCATCCAAACAAATGACAAACTTCCCCAGAATCAAATTTAAGTCTTTTTTCACCTAAAATTGACTAAGGGATTTTCTAGTTGGGTTCTGGGAAGTCTCTTCAAAGATTTGTCTCCCATTAGGTTTGTTTGACCGCTCCCAAAATCTTCTAGTGTCCGTCGCGAGCTTTCTTTCAAAACAGTATGTAGTATTTCTGCCACAGTAAACCCCCAATCTTCTTTGTCCTTCAATAATATTATAGAAGACCACCGTGGTTTTCAGTTTTGTTCAGAACTACAATTTGTGATTCCCAAATAAATTGTATAATTTAGAGATCCCATCTTATTTTGACTTCACTAGTGGCTATAAATTTGATATAATATTCAAGAATATGTTTTATAAATAATACTAGTCAATTTAGAAATGCATTTTACTGCATATAAACTCCTTAATTTTTCTCCTCCTCTGACATATGTATGATTTTTGTTATTAATTCTCTATTTGAAAGCACTTAAAAATTCTTTTATTTTACATAAGGTTTATATTAGATATAATTTTGTGAGGAAAATAAAAGGTCAGTTTTTCTATTTGCATTGTGCTAATTCAGACTGCACTTGTCTCTTTTTCATGCACACTGATATAAGGTAAAGTTTAGACAAATTATTGTAAAACCGATACACATATAGACCATTATAGTGTTATTTTTAAAAGCACAAGAAACTAAAAGATCACAAGATTGCCAGTAAATGAATCTTCACATTCATTACCCCAATGAAATTAATTTAACACTAGTTTCACCGTCTTTTCCAAAAGACTAATTTTCAAGTGAAAGCTTCTAGACTTTCTTGAAAGTAATAGAATTAAAAGAGAAAAAGATACATAATTCATTTCCAGCAGCGCTCTTCTGAGAAATAACAACATTTTCCAAAATATATATATTCCCTATAAGAAATGGATTCTCTTTAGGCTACCAGGAATAATCTTCTACAACAGGCCAATTTCAAAGCACTAGTTCCATGTTCACCGACCAGTCTCATGAAGCAAAACTGAATTAAGATATTCCATTTACCTATTCACATACTTATATCAAGCAAAAGAAACTATGGAACAAAGACTCTTGCTGAAGTTGCCGGGATTTCCATGGCGCTTAAAGATATTTTTAAATTGTGAGAGATCAAAGAACACAAATCTTGGAGCTAATCAGATATAAAGAATTGGTAAAATATTAAACTTGATCTTTTCAAATATCTAATGGAATCCCAGGCATAAGTGATTTATTAAAATATGGAAGTTAAATATTTAAGAGAAAAATTAATCACTAATAATGAAATGAAGTTGATTTTCTAAGAAAAGCAAGTATGTAATTAAGAAATCATTAGCAGACACTCTCAAAACCATTACAACATTTAAAAGCAATCAACATTACAACTCTTAGGGCGGTTTTAAATTCCTCATAACCTAAACATATACATTCACTAATTATTCACTCTGCCATGATCAACAATGAAACATGATAGAAAACCAGAGGTTTTAATTCAAAATGACAATCTTTTTGGTACCGCAGCAAGGAAATAACTAGGCTACAAATTAATGACCTCCACCTGGCTTTATCTCGCAATGTTCTGAAATACATGCAATGAACAACTTGACATTGTTTGATGTTCTTAATTCTTTTACAGCCATCTCTATGGGTGGTCATAATAGATAAGATCAATCAGAAATGATCATATTATGAAATGTAAATAACTTCACATGACTTATCTTGGAAAATGTGCTTTGTACCTTTACTTGTACCATCTCAAGTTCCACAGCCAAAAACATACACATGCTCATGGAGGAGAATTTCCTTTCTGGATTTTAGAACAGTCTGAAATGGAAGTAAAAAAATGAAAAAGAAGCGGTGAGCTACAAACAACAAAAAATGTATATCCCAATGAAAATTATTAGAATTTCTATGGAACCAGGAGCAGTAAATATCAGTAGACAAAAGATAGGACGCAGATGTTAAGAAGACGTTTACAAGGGAAGCACAAGACTCCAAATGCTCTTTGCTACTAAAACGCAGGATTCAGGTTTACCATCTGTAATATTCTTGCTGCCAAGTACATCTGTGGCCACTCGGTACTGTCTAAATGTAGGGTATATATTAAGAAATCATCAAAAAGGACTGTATAGCAGAAACTTTCCTGGTATCAAGGGATCAACTTAATCACAATTCTATACAAGCCGCCAATTTCCTCTGAGTAACCACCACACTGGGCCTCATGTACCAGTTAGATAATCCAGGCCAGCTCTTTATTGCATTGGACCCTACATTCATTCAAGAACTGAGAGAATGAATGTATAAACAGGATAGCATATTACCTTATGTCTGTGGGAACCTTTGAGTCTAATAAAAAAACCGAAAAATCTAACTTCAAGGATTACACTTTCAAAGCACATAGGTGATTAATATGAATGAAGCAACAAACCATAAATACAATCATAACCACAAGAACAAATAGTAATTCAAATTTTCACTTCATAGATGGTCTTTCCTCAAATGTTTTATTATCTTTGTAGGTGTTTCCAAAGCCAGGTGTCAGATGTAAAGGCAAACACCAACCACACTCTCCCCTCTGTTCAATGTTCACCATTCCTGTCTTTGGCCTCTGACTCTTCTCCAAACTACTATCTATGGTAATCTCTTGAGATCTTCACCGTGACATAGATGGGTTCTGTATTTATTGATAAGAATATCTCTTTCTTAGACTAGGCATGACCAAAAGGTTAATCTGGGTTCAAAGATTAATGACAATGACCACTCAGTTTTTATTCAAGATCAATTTTATTTGTTGTAAAAACAAATACGTATATATGTCTCCAGACAAACAGATATATAAGCGTAGTAGACCATGCCCTGGTGCCTCCTTGGCTTTCACAGGATGCAAAACAAAATCCCTGCCAGCAGGAGGTGGCAGGTTGCAGAGGCTTGGCTTGTTTACCAGCTTGGCCTTGTTCCGCATGCACAGGCCCCAAAGCACAGCAAAACATTCAGGGAGTAAGAGGTTGCACAAAGGATTTTACCAGCCTCTCACATTAAGCAGCATTCATGATTTGCTGACCACCACTTACAAATTTTGTGTTATGCCATAGCAATGAACTTACTTGTTCTATTTCTAAACAAAATATTGCTCACATTACGCCTGACAAAGCTTCCCACTTCTGAACTATTTACTGATCTTCTTATTCTCAAAGAATGTAAGATGAATGATGCGCATACCATGGCTATGGCACGGACTTGTAGACCTGGATGGTTAGTGTCCCAATATTTAAACTGATTTTGGGGTGAAAATATGCCATCAGTTCTTCCTTCTATCATCCCTATCACTACCTCACACATGTAATGACATAATCAGGTCACAGTGTGTCCTCTAAATCACTATTCTTAGCTGAGT
>JAKGGE010000715.1:0-24147 GCA_023748175.1 Hoolock leuconedys | reverse complement strand
TGATGCGCATACCATGGCTATGGCACGGACTTGTAGACCTGGATGGTTAGTGTCCCAATATTTAAACTGATTTTGGGGTGAAAATATGCCATCAGTTCTTCCTTCTATCATCCCTATCACTACCTCACACATGTAATGACATAATCAGGTCACAGTGTGTCCTCTAAATCACTATTCTTAGCTGAGTATACTAAGGCCTTAAGGGGGTGGACGGCAGAGGCGCCTCCCTCACTTCCCAGACGGGCGGCCGGGCAGAGGCTCTCCTCACCTCCCAGACGGGCGGCCGGGCAGAGGCGCCTCACTTCCCAGACGATGAGTGGCTGGGCAGAGGTGCTCCTCACCTCCCAGACGATGGGTGGCCGGGCAGAGGCTCTCCTCACTTCCCAGACGATGGGTTGCCGAGCAGAGGCGCTCCTCACTTCCCAGACGAGGCAGCTGGGCAGAGGCGCTCCTCACCTTCCAGACGATGGGTGGCCGGGCAGAGGTGATGCTCACTTCCCAGACGATGTGTGGCCGGGCAGAGGCGCCTCCTCACTTCCCAGACAATGGGTGGCCGGGCAGAGGCGCTCCTCACTTCCCAGATGATGGGTGGCCGGGCAGAGGTGCTCCTCACCTCCCAGACAATGGGTGGCCGGGCAGAGGCGCTCCTCACTTCCCAGACGGGGTGGCCGGGCAGAGGCACTCCTCATTTCCCAGACAATGGGTGGCCGGGCAGAGGTGCTCCTCATTTCCCAGACAGTGGGTGGTCGGGCAGAGGGGCTCCTCACTTCCCAGACGAAGGGTGGCCGGGCAGAGGCGCCCTCATTTCCCAGACAATGGGTGGCCGGGCCGAGGTGCTCCTCACCCCCCAGATGAGGGTGGCCGGGCAGAGGCACTCCTCATTTCCCAGACGATGGGTGGCCGGGCAGAGGCGCTCCTCACCTCCCAGACGGGGCCGGGCAGAGGTGCTCCTCACTTCCCAGACGATGGGTGGCCGGGCAGAGGTGCTCCCTCCTCACTTCCCAGACGATGGGTGGCCGGGCAGAGGCGCCTCCTCACCTCCCAGACGGTGGGTGGCCGGGCAGAGGCGCCTCCTCACCTCCCAGACGATGGGTGGCCGGGCAGAGGCGCTCCTCACCTCCCAGACGCATGGGTGGCCGGGCAGAGGTGCTGCTCACCTCCCAGACGGGCGGTCGGGCAGAGGTGCTGCTCACCTCCCAGACGCATGTGGCCGGGCAGAGGCGCCTCACCTCCCAGATGATGGGTGGCCAGGCAGAGGTTCTCTCACTTCTCGGACAGACGTCTGCACAGGTGCTCCTCACTTCCCAGACGATGGTGGCCGGGCAGAGGCGCCTCCTCACTCCCAGACGCATGGGTGGCTGGGCAGAGGCGCTCCTCACCTCCCAGACGGGCGGCCGGGCAGAGGTGCTCCTCACTTCCCAGACGATGGGTGGCCGGGCAGAGGCGCCCTCACCTCCCAGAAGATGGGTGGCCGGGCAGAGGCGCTCCTCACCTCCCAGACGATGGGTGGCCGGGCAGAGGCGCCTCATTTCCCAGACGATGGGTGGCCGGGCAGAGGCGCTCCTCATTTCCAAGATGATGGGTGGCTGGGCAGAGGCGCTCCTCATTTCACAAACGGGGCGGCTGGGCAGAAGCGTTCCTCACTTATTTCCGGAAGGGGCGGCCGGGCAGAGGTGCTCCTCACATCCCAGACGGGGAGGCCGGGCAGAGGCGCCTCACCACTTCCTCCCTGACTGGGTGGCCGGGCAGAGGCGCTCCTCATTTCCAAGATGATGGGTGGCTGGGCAGAGGCGCTCCTCACCTCCCAGATGATGGGTGGCTGGGCAGAGGCGCCTCCTCACTTCCCAGACGATGGGTGGCCGGGCAGAGGCGCCTCACTTCCCAGACGATGGGTGGCTGGGCAGAGGCTCTCCTCACTTCCCAGACGATGGGTGGCTGGGCAGAGGCGCCTCACCTCCCAGACGATGGTGGCCGGGCAGAGGCGCCTCCTCACCTCCAGATCTAAGCAGCTGAGCAGAGGCGCCTCACCTCCCAGACGATGGGTGGCTGGGCAGAGGCGCCTCACCTCCCAGATCGGGCGGCCAGGCAGAGGCGCCTCCTCACTTCCCAGACGATGGTGGCCGGGCAGAGGCCTCACTTCCCTGACGGGCGGCCGGGCAGAGGCCTCATTTCCCAGACGATGGTGGCCGGGCAGAGGCGCCTCACTTCCCAGAAGGGGTGGTCGGGCAGAGGCGCCTCACCTCCCAGATGATGGGTGGTCGGCAGAGGCGCCCACACCTCCCAGATGGTGGGTGGCCGGGCAGAGGCCTCACTTCCCAGACGATGGGTGGCTGGGCAGAGGCCCTCACTTCCCAGACGATGGTGGCCGGGGAGAGGTGCTCCTCACTTCCCAGATCGGGGCGGCCGGGCAGAGGTGCTACTCACTTCCCAGATGGTGAGTGGCCGGGCAGAGGCGCTCCTGACCTCCCAGACGTGGCTGCCAGGCAGAGGCTCTCCTCACTTCTCCCGGTCTGGAAGCCGGGCAGAGGCTCTCCTCACTTCCTCCCAGACGGGCGGCCGGGCAGAGGCGCCTCCCTCCCCTCCCAGGCAATGGGTGGTCGGCAGAGGCGCCTCACCTCCCAGACGATGGTGGCTGGGCAGAGGCGCCTCCTCACTTCCCAGACGGGCGGCCGGGCAGAGGCGCCTCACCTCCCAGATGATGGGTGGCCAGGCAGAGGCACTCCTCACCTCCCAGACGGTTGGTGGTCGGGCAGAAGTGCTCCACACCTCCCCAAACGGTTTTTCTGGCAGAGGCGCCTCCCTCACTTCCCAGACGTTGTGTGGTCGGGCAGAGGCCCTCCTCACCTCCCAGATGATGGGTGGCCAGGCAGAGGCTCTCCTCACCTCCCAGACGATGGGTGGCCGGGCAGAGGCACTCCTCACCTCCCAGATGGTGGGTGGACGGGCAGAGGCGCCTCACTTCCCAGGCGATGGGTGGTCGGGCAGAGGCGCTCCTCACTTCCTCCCAGACGGGTGGCTGGACAGAGGCGCTCCTCACTTCCTCCCAGACGGGTGGCCGGGCAGAGGCGCTCCTCACTTCCCAGACGGTGGGTGGTCGTGGGCAGAGGTGCTGCTCACTTCCCAGACGATGGGTGGTCGGGCAGAGGCGCCTCCTCACCTCCCAGATGAGGCAGCTGGGCAGAGGCGCTCCTCACCTCCCAGACGATGGGTGGCCGGCAGAGGCGCTCCTCACTTCCCAGATGAGGCAGCTGGGCAGAGGCGCTCCTCATCTCCCAGACGTTGGGTGGCCGGGCAGAGGCTCTCCTCACTTCCCAGATGAGGCAGCTGGGCAGAGGTTCTCCTCACTTCTTCCCGGAAGGTGTGGCCGGGCAGAGGTGCTCCTCACTTCTTCCAAGATGGGGCAGCCGGGCTGAGGCGCTCTTCACCTCCCAGACGGTGGGTGGTCGGTCAGAGGCGCTCCTCACTTCCTCCCAGACAGGGCGGCCAGCCAGAGGTGCTCCTCACTTCCCAGAAGGGGCGGCGGGCAGAGGCTCTCCTCACCTCCCAGACGATGGGTGGCCGGCCGAGGCGCACCTCACCTCCCAGATGATGGGTGGCCGGGCAGAGGCGCTCCTCACCTCCCAGACGATGGGCGGCCGGGCAGAGGTGCTCCTCACTTCCCAGACGGGCAGCCGGGCAGAGGCGCTCCTCACCCCCCAGATGAAGTGTAGCCAGCCAGAGGCGCTCCTCACCTCCCAGACGATGGGTGGCCGGGCAGAGGCGATCCTCATTTCCCAGACGGGGTTGCCGGTCAGAGGTGCTCCTCACTTCTTTCCCTGGAAGGTGCCTGGCAGAGGCGCTCCTCAACTCCCGGAAGACTGGTGGCCGGGCAGAGGTGCTCCTCACTTCCCAGACGGGCAGCCGGGCAGAGGCGCTCCTCACCTCCCAGAAGATGGTGGCCGGGAAGAGGCGCTCCTCACCTCCCAGACGATGGGTGGTCGGGCAGAGGCGCTCCTCACTTCCCAGATGGTGGGTGGCCGGCAGAGGCGCCTCACTTCCTCCCAGACGGGCAGCCGGGCAGAGGCTTCCTCACTTCCCTGTGACGCATGGGTGGCCGGGCAGAGGCGCTCCTCACTTCCTCCCAGACAGGGCGGCCGGGCAGAGGCGCCCTCACTTCCTCCCAGACAGGGCGGCCGGGCAGAGGCTCTCCTCACCTCCCAGACGATGGGTGGCCGGGCAGAGGTGCTCCTCACTTCCTTCCCAGACGGTGTGGCCGGGCAGAGGCGCCTCATTTCCCCAGACGATGGGTGGTCAAGCAGAGGCGCTCCTCACTTCCCAGATGGGGTGGCCGGGCAGAGGCACCACTTACTCACCCAGAGACAACAGGTGGCCGTCTCGCAGAGGTGCTGCCTGTCCCAGACTCCCAGAAGGGGTGGCTGGGCAGAGGCGCCTCACTTCCCAGATGGGGTGGCCGGGCAGAGGCGCCTCCTCCATTCTTCCCAGACAGGGTGGCCGGGCAGAGGCTCTCCACACTTCCTCCCACAGGTGGCGGCCGGGCAGAGGCGCGCCCTCACTCCCAGACGGTGTGGCCGGGCAGAGGCGCTCCTCACTTCCCAGACAGTGGGTGTGGCAGAGACGAGGTGCTCCTCACATCCTAGACGGTGTGTGGCCGGGCAGAAGCGCACCTCATCCCAGAAGGGGTGGCCGGGCAGAGACGCTCCTCACATCCCGGAAGATGGGTGGCCGGGCAGAGGCGCTCCTCACTTCCCAGATGGGGCGGCCGGACAGAGGCTCTCTTCACACCCAGGACGGGGCGGCCGGGCAGAGGCTCCTCACATCCCAGACGGTGTGGCCGGGCAGAGGCGCCCTCACTTCCCAGATGGGGTGGCCGGGCAGAGGCCCTCACTCCTGCATCATATGTGTGTGGACAGGTAGAGGCGCTCCTCGCCTCCCAGACGCATGTGGGTTTCCCACAGAGGCCCTCCCAGACGATGCTGGGTGGCTCTGGCAGAGGTGCTCCCTCTCACTTCCCAGAACGGGTGGCCGGCAGAGCTTCTCCTCACCCCAGACCATGGGGGACAGGTATGCACCCTCACCCCCTGCAAGGGTGTCTGGGCAGAGGCCTCCTCACCTCCCAGAGATGGGAGGTCAGAGGCCTCCCTCAACTCCCACCCATGTGGCCGGGCAGAGGCTCTACTCACCTCCCGTACGATGGGTGGCCATGCAGAGGCCCTCCCTCACCTCTGAGCTTGTGGCTGGGCAGTGAGGCACCTCCCTCACCCCAGGATGGTGGGTGTCCGTGTAGAGGCCTCCTCACCTCTGCATTTTATTGGGTGGTCGGGCGCAGTCACCCCTCACCTCTAACAGAAGTTTGTGTGTGGCTGGGCAGAGGCAGCCCCTCACTCCCCAGAGGTTGGGTGGCCGGGCAGAGGCCCTCCCTCCCAGAGATTGTGTGGCTGGCAGAGGCACTCCCTCAATGTCTGTGACTGTGGGTGCCTGCAGGGAGCTCCTCACTCCTTCTGGGTGACAGTGGGTACGGTGGGCGCAGGTGCCTCACTTCCCAGACGGTGTGTGACCGGCAGTGCAACCCTCACATCCCATGGTCAGAAAGCCTCAACTCTGAAACAAGTGGGCTGGCAGAGGCGTAACCTCACTTCCCAGACGTGCCCGGACAGTGCCTCTCATCCCAGACGGGCTGCCCTGTAGAAGCCTCCCTTCCCAGATGGGCGTCGCAGCAGAGGCGCCCTCACTTCCCATATGGGGTGTCCGGGCAGAGCGCCTCACTGTAGAAGACAGAGGTGGGCAGAGCGCCCTCACCTCCTCGGAAGACGGAAGCATGCCTGGCAGAGGCTCTCCTCACCACCCGGACGACGGGTTGCTCCTGGGAGGCCCCTCACTTCCCTGAGACGGGGTGGTCGGCAGAGGAGCTCTTCGGGCTATCCCAAACGCAGTGGGTCGGGCAGCGAGGCGCCTCCCCACTCCCCCAGACGGGGTGGCCTGGTGAGCCCTCACTTCCCAGACGGGCAAGCAGAGGCGACCCAGAATCTCCCAGAAGGGAGGCGGCAGAGGCTTACTCACTACCCAGACGGGCGGCCCGGCAGAGGCCTCACTTCCCAGGATGGGTGTCGGTAGAGGCGCCTCCCCCACCCCAGACGCTAAGTGGTCAGGAGAGGTGCTCCCCTGCAGACGGTGGGTTGCCCGGCAGTGGCCTCGCCTCTTGTAGACAATGGGAGGTCGGGCAGAGGCTCTCTCACCTCCCCGACGACAGGGCCGGGGGAGGACTTCCCTCAACTCCCCACGCATGGGTGGCCGGGCAGAGGCGCCCTCACTTCCTGCACAGGGCGTCGGGCAGGCGCCCTCACTTCCGGCACGCATGGGTGGTCGGGCAGAGGCTTCTACACCCCACACGGTGGTGGCCGGGCAGTGGTGCTCCCCACCTCCCAGACTGGGCGGCCGGGCAGAGGCGCTCCTCACATCACAGATGGGGTGGACGGGCAGAAGTGCCCCGGCCTCCCCTAGGATGATGTAGAGCCATCACCCCCACTATGGCTGGCGCCGGGCGGTGGGCGCCCCTCACCTCCCGGACCACAGGCCGGGCAGGCACCTCACTTCCCAGACGCCACCGAGTGGCCGGGCAGAGACGCACTACTCACCACTCCAGATGGGCAGCCTGGCAGGAAGCCCTCACTTCCCATGGGTGGCCGGACAGAGGCGCCCTCACTTCCCAGACGTTGGGTGGCCGGGCAGCCCCTCACCCCATAAGGGGTGGTCGGCAGAGGCAATCCTCACTTCCCAGAAGATGGGAGGTCAGGCAGAGGCGCTCCTCCCTTCCCAGACGGTTGGTGGCCAGGCAGAAGCCCTCCTCACTTCCCAGAGTTTGTGTGGCCGGGCAGAGGCAATCCTCACGTCCCCAGAGATCTTAATGGTGGGACAGGTAGGCCTCACTCAGAAAGTTGGGTGGCTCTGTGAGGCGCTGCTCACTTCCCAGGAGAGTGTGGCTGCAGGAGGCTTCCACGCTTCCCCACGCAGAGAACAGGCTGCAGCCCACACGTCCCAGGTGGGTGGCTGGAGCCGAAGTTCTCCTCAATTCTATACCGGGCGTGTGGCCGGGCAGAAGCGCACTCACTGCAGAAAGGTGGGGCCGGCAGAGGCGCCCTCACCTCCCGACGGAGGGTGGCCAGCCAGAGGCGATCTCACTTCTCAGATTGTGGGTGGCTGGAAGAGCCTCACTCCCAGACGGGCGGCCGGGCAGAGGCCTCACTTAACAACAGATGGAGGGCCGGGCCGGGCAAGTTCTCACTTCCTGTGATGAGCGGGTCGTCAGGCCGAGGCCTCACCTCCGATGATTGCTGGCCGGGCAGAGGCGCCTCACCTCCCTGGACGCATGGGTGGCCGGGCAGGGTCACACCTCACTTCCAGACGCATGAGTGGTCGGGCAGACGCCAAGCCCTCATTTCCTGGACGGGCCGGCAGAGCCCTCACTTCCCAGACGCTGGCTGGTCGGGCAGAGGCCAGCTTCAATTTTCCATAGGGTGGCCGGGCAGAGGCACTCCTCACTTCCCAGATGGGGCGGCTGGGAAGGGCTATGCTCCGCACTTCAGATGGGGTGGCCGGGCAGAGGCGCCTCACCTCCCGTGACCATGGGTGGTCAGGCAGAGGCGCCTCACTTACCAGACCTGCAGGCCGCAGAGGCGCCCTCAGTTCCGATGTGGTGGCTCCTGGCAGAGGCTTCTCCTCATCATAGATAAGCGGCTGGGCAGAGACGCTACTCACTTCCCAGATGGGTGGCTGGACAGAGGCGCTTCCCTCACCCCATCTGGGTGGTCAGGGAGAGGTGCTCCCTCTGTTCGCGACGGTGGGGTTGCCCGCAGTGCATGCCTCACTTCCTAGACAATGGGAGGTCGGCAGAGGTTTCCCTCACCTCCCCGACGATGGGTGGTCGGGCAGAGGCGCTTCTCACACCCCACACGGTGGGTGGCCGGGCAGTGGCGCTCCCCACCTCCCAGACGGGGCGGCCGGGCAGAGGCGCTCCTCACATCACAGATGGGGTGGACGGGCAGAAGTGCTCCTAACCTCCCAGATGATGGGTCGCCAGGCAGAGGCTCATCACCTCCTCGACGATGGCTGGGTCGGGCAGGGGCGCCTCACCTCCCGACCATGTGTGGCCGGCAGAGGCACTCACTTCCCAGACGCCGCAGTGGCCGGGCAGAGAGGCACTACTCACTACCCAGACGGGGCAGCCTGGCAGAGGCGCTCCTCACTTCCTCACATGGGGTGGCCGACAGAGTACGTCCTCACTTCCCAGTCGCTGGGTGGCCGGGCAGAGGCCCTTCACTCCCATATGGGGTGGCCGGGCAGAGGCAATCCTCACTTCTCAGAAGATGGGAGGTCAGGCAGAGGCGCCCTCCCTTCCCAGACGCACAGGTTGCAGAAGCCCTCCCCTACTTCCCAGAGTTTGTGTGCCGGCAGAGGCAATCCTCACGCCCCAGACCAGACGGGTGACAGGTAGAGGCGCTCCTCACTTCCCAGAAGTTGGGTGGCCAGCAGAGGCGCTGCTCACTTCCCAGAGAGTGGGTGGCCGGCAGAGGCGCTCCACGCTTCCCAGAGAATGGGTGGCCAGCAGAGGCGCTCCACACGTCCCAGTCAGTGGGTGGCTGAGCCGAGGCTCTCCTCAATTCTACTCTGACTATTACAGCGGCGCACCTCCGCCATGAAAGGGTGGCGAAGGGCAGAGAGGCGCTCCTCACCTCCCGGACGATGTTGTAGCCAGAGCGCATCTCACGCTACTCAGACTGTGGGTGGCGGGAAGAGGCTCCTCACTTCCCAGGCTGATGGCGGGCAGAGCTCCTCACTTAACAGATGGAGTGGCGGGCGAGGGCACTCCTCACTTCCCAGATGATGGTGCGTCAGGCGAGGCGCTCCCTCACTCCCGGATGATTGCTGGCCGGGCAGAGCCGCTCCTCACCTCCCGGACGATGGGTGGCGGGCAGGGTCACACCTCGCCTTCCCGAGCGATGAGTGGCGGGCAGGCCAAGCTCCTCATTTCCTGGGCCGGGCCCGTTGGGGCAGGCTCCTCCTTCCAGGCAGTTGGTTTGGCCGAGACGGAGGGCCAGCTTCCACTCCATATATGGGGTGGCCGGACGGGAGGCACTCCTCACTTCCCAGATGGAGGTGACTGGGAAGGCGTCCTGATTCCCGAGATGGGGTGGCGGACGGGAGGCGGCTCCTCACTTCCCCCCAGGTGATGGATTGGTCAGGCAGAGGCTCCTCCACTTACCAGACCCGTGGGTGGCCGGACAGGCTCCTCAGTTCCAAGATGTGAGTGGCCCCTGGCAGGCTCCCTCACTTCCCAGATGGGGCAGCTGGGCAGAGACGTTACTCACTTCCCAGATGGGGTGGCCGGGCAGTGTCCCTCCTCACTCTCCAGAATTTGGGTGGTCGGGCAGAGGCACTCACCTCCCACGATGTGTGGACAGGTAGATACGCTCCTCACTTCCCAGACGATGGGTGTCCCGACAGAGGCCCTCCTCACTTCCCAGACGATGGGTGGTCGGGCAGAGGCACTCCTCACTTCCCAGACAGTGGGTGGCCGAGCCGAGGCGCTCCTCACTTCCCAGACGGTGTGTGGCCGGGCAGAAGCGCTCCTCACATCACAGAAATGGTGGCCGGGCAGAGGCGCCCTGCCTCCCGGACATCAGTGGCCGGGCAGACGCGACTCACCTCCCAGACTGTGGGTGGTCGGGAAGGGGCGCTCCTCACCTCCCGGACGATGGATGGCCACGCAGAGGCTCTCCTCACCTCCCGGACGATGGTTGGCCGTGTAGAGGCGCTCTTCACTTCCCAGACGGGGTGGCCGGGCAGAGGCCCTCTTCACTCCCATATATAGGGTGGCTGGACAGAGGAACTCCTCACTTCCCAGACGATAGGTGGTCGGGCAGAGGCGCTCCTCACATCCTAGAGGGTGGGTGGACGGGCAGAGGTGCTCCTAACTTCCCAGATGATGGGTGGTCAGGCAGAAGCGCTCAACATCTCCCGGACAATGGCTGGCCGGGGAGAGGTGCTCCTCACCTCCCAGACCATATGTGGCCAGGCAGAGGCGCTCCTCACCTCCCAGACGTGGTGGCCGCATCAGAGGCGCTCCTCACCTCCGAACAGGTGGCCGGGCAGAGGCGCCATCTTCACTTCCCAGACGTGGCAGCCGGACAGAGGATCTCTTCACCTTCCCCTGACGGGGAGGTTCTGCAGAGGGGCTCCTCCCTTCCCAGATGGGGCGTCGGAGCAGAGGCGCTCCTCACTTCAGAGATGGGGTGTCCGGCAGAGGCTCTCCTCACTTCGTAGGGAGATGAGAGATCAGGCAGAGGCGTCCTCACCTCCCGGACGAGTGGGTGACCGGCAGAGGCGCCTCCCCTCCTCCCCCCCCGACGATGGGTGGCCGGGCAGAGGCTCTCCTCCCTCCCCGAAGATGGGGTGGCCGGACAGAGGCGCCCTCACTTCCCAGACCCATGGGTGTCGGGCAGTGCCTCCTCACATCCCAGAAGCTGCGTGGCCGGGCAGAGTCGCCTCCCCTCACCTCCCAGACGGGTACGGGCAGAGGCGCTCGTAACTTATCAGATGGGGCGGCCGGGCAGAGGCGCTCCTCACTTCACAGACGGGGTGGCAGGGCAGAAATTCTCCTAATCTTCCCAGATGATGGGTCGTCAGGCAGAGGCGCTCATCACCTCCCCGACGATGGCTGGTCACTGACCGTATGTGGCCAGGCAGAGGCACTCCTCACTTCCCAGACGATGAGTGGCCAGGCAGAGGGGTTCCTCACTTCCCAGATGGGGCAGCTGGGCAGGGGCGCTCCTCATTTCCCAGATGGGGTGGCCGGGCAGAGGCGCTCCTCACTATCCAGCCATTGGGTGGCCGGGCAGAGGCCCTCTTCACTCCCATATATAGGGTGGCCAGGCAGAGGCGCTCCTCACTTCCCAGAGGATGAGAGGTCGGGCAGAGGCTCTCCTCACCACCGGGATGATGGGTGGCCGGGCCGAGGCCCTCCTCACTTCCCAGAGGTTGGGTGGCCGGGCAGAGGCCCTCCTCACTTCCCAGAGTTTGTGTGGCCAGGCAGAGGCACTCCTTACTGCCCAGAAATTGGGTGGCCAGCAGAGGTGCTCCTCAATTCCCAGAGAGTGGGTGCCTGAGCCGAGGCGCTCCTCACTTCCTGCACGGTGTGTGGCCGGGCAGAAGGGCACCTCACTTCCCAGAAGGAGTGGCCGGGCAGAGGCGCACCTCACCTCCCGGAACATTGGTGGCCGGGCAGGCACCTCACCGGGACGGGCTGCCGACAGAGATCTTCACACCAGATGGGGCTGCCCGCAGAGGCGTTCTCCTCCCTTCCCAGATGGGCGGCCGAGCAGAGGCGCCCCTCACTTCCAGATGGGGTGTCCGGCAGAGGCAGGCGCCTCACTTTGTAGAAGAGGAGAGGTCGGGCAGAGGCGTCCTAACCTCCCGGACGAGGGTGGCCGAACAGAGCACTCCCTCACTTCCCAGGCAGGCTGGCTGTGCAGGCGCTAATCCAATTCCCAGAAGGGGTGGTCAGGCAGAGGCGCCCCTGTCTTCCCAGACGGTGGCTGGACAGGCAGAGGCGCTCCTCACTTCCCAGACGGTGGGTGGCCTGGCAGAAGCGCTCCTCACTTCCCAGACGACGGGAGGTCGGGCAGAGGCTCTCCTCACCTCTGGGAGGATGGGTGGCCGGGCAGAGGATCTCCTCACCTCTCGGATGGTGGTTGGCCGGACAGAGGCGCCTCCTCAAGTCCCTCGGACGGGGCGTGGCTGGGCAGAGGCGCTCCTCACATCCCAGATGTTGGGTGGCCGGGCAGAGGCCAGCTTCACCCCATATGGGGTGGTCAAGCAGAGGCACTCTCACTCCCCCAGATCCATGGCTGGTCAGGACAGCTCCCTCACTTCCCAGACGGTGGGTGGCCGGGCAGAGGTGCTCCTAACTTCCCAGATGGGGCAGCCGGGCAGAGATGCTACTCACTCCCCAGATGGTGTGGACAGGAAGAGGCTCTCCTCACTTCCCAGAGGATGGGTGTCCGGACAGAGGCCCTCCTCACTTCCCAGATGATGGGTGGTCGGGCAGAGGCACTCCTCAATTCCCCAGATGGGGCTGGCTGGGCAAGGGCGCTCATAAATTCCCAGAAGGTGGCCGGGGATTCTCACTTCCTGTGGGATGAGCGGTGGTAAGGCAGGTGCCCCTCACCTCCCAGACAGTGGGTGGTCAGTATTGTATGCCTCTCACTTCAAAGATGGGGTGGAAATGGGCAGAGGCGCCTCACTTCCAGACGGGCCGGGCAGAGGCGCCCTCACTTCTCGGGCAGACGCTGGGTGGCCGGCAGAGCACTCCCTCACTGCCCAGAAGGTGGGTGGCTGGCAGAGGCCCTCCTCACTTCTCAGGAGTTTGTGTGGCCGGGCAGAGGCAATCATCATGTGCCAGAAGACGGATGGACAGGTAGAGGCGCTCCTCACTTTCCAGAAGGTGGGTGTCCGGGTCGAGGCACTCCACACCTCCCAGACAGTGGGTGCCTGTCGGTACCTCCCTCACTCCTATAATGGGTGTGTTGCCGGGCAGAAGCGCACCTCACTTCCCCAGAAAGGGTGGTCGGCAGAGGCGCCCTCACCGGGATGATGGGTGGCCAGCCAGAGGCGTACCTCACTTCTCAGACCCTCAGTGGCCTGCAGAGGCGCTCCTCACTTCCCAGACGGGTTGGCCAGTCAGAGGCGCTCCTCACTTCACAGATGGAGTGGTCGGGCCGAGGTGCTCCTCACTTGCCAGATGATGGGTCGTCAGGCCGAGGCGCTCCTCACCTCCCGGAAGATTGCTGGTCGGGCAGAGGCACTCCCTCCCGACGATAGCGTCACCCTCACTTCTCAGACGGCGAGTACGCAGCAGAAGCGCGTCTCATTTCCTAGACGGGCGGCCGGGCAGAGGCACTCCTCACCTCCCAGATGCTGGGTGGCGAAGAGGCCAGCTTCACCCCCCATATGCTAACGGGTGGCCGGCAGAGTCACTCCTCACTTCCCACAATGGGCGCTGGGAATGTCGAGCACCACTTCCATATGGGGTGGCCGGGCAGAGGCGCCTCCCACCTCCTGACCATGGCTGGTCAGGCAGAGGCTTTCCTCACTTCCCAGACACAGTGGGTGGCCGGGCAGAGGTGCTCCTCACTTCAACGATGGGGTGGCCTGGCAGAGGCGCTCCTCACTTCCCAGATGGGGTGGCCGGGTAGAGGCGCTCCTCACATCCCAGACGGGGCGGCCGGGCAGAGGCTACTCACTGAGCTGGTGGTCGGCAGAGGCGCCCCTTTCACTTCCCAGACGGGCGTCGGGCATACGCCCCTCACTTCACAGATGGAGTGGCCGGGCCGAGATGCTCCTCCCTTCCCAGGTGATGGGTCTTCAGGCCGAAGCGCTCCTCACCTCCCGGATCATGGCTGGCCGGGCAAAGTCGCTCCTCACCTCCCGGACGATGGGTGGCGCGTGCAGAGGCACCTCACTTCCCAGATGATGAGTGGCCGGGCAGAAGCGCTCCTCACTTTCCAGATAGCGTCCGGGCAGAGGCGCCCTCACCTCCCCAGATGTTGGGTGGCCGGGCAGAGGCCAGCTTCCTTTCACCCCATATATAGGTGGCCAGGCAGATGCACCTTCACTTCCCTCTAGATGTGGGGCGGCTGGTCAAGGGCGCCCTAAATTTCCAGATGCGGGCCGGGCAGAGGCGCCTCACTTCCTGCAGATGATGGCTGGCGTCAGGCAGAGGCGCCTCCTCACTTCCCAGACGGTGGGTGGCCGGGCAGAGGTGATCCTCACCTCCCAGACGGGCGGCCGGGCAGAAGCGCTCCTCACTTCCCAGATGTTGGGTGGCCGGGCAGAGGCCAGCTTTTCACCTCCCATAGGTATTCCTCACTTCCCAGACGGGGCTGCTGGTCAAGGGCTGCCCAAATTTCCAGATGGGGTGGTCACAGAGGCGCTTCTACCCAGACGATGGCTGGTCGGGCAGAGGCATGCCTCTCACTTCCCAGAGATGGTGCGCCAGCATAGGCGCCTCCTCACTTCAAGGAGGAGGTGGCCTGGCAGAGGCGCCCCTCACTTCCACCCATACTGGGTGGCCGGGCAGAGGCGCATCTCACCCCCAGACGGGCGTCGGGCAGAGACCCTACTCACTTCTGAGCGGGGTGGCCGGGCAGAGACCCCTCCTCACTTCCCAGAGCTTCAGTGGCCGGGCAGAGGCGCCTCCTTACTTCCCCAGACGATGTGTGGGACAGGTAGAGCGCCCTCACTTCCCAGACCATGGGTGTCCCGTCAGATTCGCTCCTCACTTCCCAGACGATGGGTGGCCGAGCCGAGGCGCTCCTTACTTCCCAAAGGGTGTGTGGCCGTGCAGAAATGCTCCTCACATCCCAGAAAGGGTGGGGCCGGGCAGAGGCCCTCTTCACTTCCCAGACGGGGTGGCCGGGTAGAGCGCCATCACCCCAGACGGGCGGCCGTGGGCAGAGGCGCCCTCACCAAGAGACGCTGGGTGGCCGGGTATGGCACTCCCTCACTGCCCAGAAGTTGCGCCAGCAGAGATGCGCCTCCTCACTTCCCAGACAGGTGGCCGCCGCAGGCGCCCCTCACTTCCTGGACGGTGTGTGGCCGGGCAGAAGCGCACTCACTTCCCAGAAGGGGTGGCCAGACAGAGGCGCCTCACATCCCAGAAGTTACCGGGAAGAGGCGACCTCTTCCATCGCGCCCAGGACAGGCCTCTTCACACCCCAGACGGGCGTCAGAAGCGCCTCTCGGCCATCCCAGACGCTAAGTGGCCAGGCAGAGGCACCTCACCTACCGATCGCATTGGGCCGGGCAGAGGCGCCTCGCCACCTCCCCGATGATGGTGGTGGCCGGAAGAGGCACCTCAGCCTCCCAGACGGGTGGCCGGCAGGCCCTCTCACCCCATATATAGAGTGGCTGGGCAGAGGCGCTCCTCACTCTCAGAAGGTGTCCGGGCAGAGGCACTCTTCACCAGAGAAGAGCTGGGAGGTCGGCATAGGGCGCCTCACCTCCGACGATGTAGGTGGCCGGCAGAGGCTCTCCTCACCTCCCGGAAGATGGTTATCGGGCTGAGGCTCTCCTCACTTCCCAGACGGCGTCGGCAGAGGCGCCCTCACTTCCCCATATTTTGGGTGGCCGTGCACAGCCCCTTCTCACTACCATATATAGGGTGCTTGGGCAGAGGCTTCCTCCCACTTCCAGATGATGGTCGGGCAGTGGCTCTCACATCCTGCTCAGATAGTGGGTGGCCGGGCAGAGGCGCCTCCCCACCTTCCAGACGTAATCTGCAGGCGCCTGCCACTCTGGTGAGATCGGGCACCCGGCAGAGGCGCTCCTCACTGCACACAGATGGGGTGCACGGGCAGAGGTGTTCTAACTCAAGACAGATGGGTCATTGTGGGCAGAGGCCATCACCGAAGATGGTTACCGGGCAGAGGTGCTCCCCACCCGGCCTCCAGAGTTTGTGTGGCCGGGCAGAGGTACCTTCCAGAGGTCAAGTAATGGGCAGAGGGCTGCCCCTCATCACTCACGTGCAGATATTGTAAAATGCAAGGCACCCCTACTATTCAGAAGATGGGTAATGGGCAGAGGAGCTCCTCACTCCCAGAGACAAGTGGGTGGCCGAAATGGTCGCCTCCCACTTCCTAAACGGTGTGTGTGGGCCGGCAGAGACGCAAGACTACTCCCCAGATGGGGTGGCCGGGCAGTGAGGCCTCACCTCCCAGACGCCAAGTGGTCAAGAAAATCTCCCCACCTCCCAGAGCTTAAGGGAGCCGTGGCAGAGGCGCTCTCTCACTTCCCAGACGCATGTGTGTGGACAGGTAGAGGCGCCTCACTTCCCAGAGGAGGATGTACGACAGAGGCCTCCTCACCTCCCAGACTCCATGGGTGCAGTTTGCAGAGGCCTCCCCCACCTCCCAGAAGGTGTGTGGCTGGCAGGGGCGCTCCCTCACTTCCCAGAGAAGGTGCCAAACCGGTATGCCTCACCTCCCAGACGCTGTGGGGCTGGGCAGAGCTCCTCACATCCCAGAAAGGGCTGCTGAGGCACCTCACCACAGACGGGGCAGCTGGGCAAGGGCGCCTCACCCCCAATGGGGTGGCCTGCCAGAGGCCCTCCCAACTTCCCCAGATGGGGTGGCTGGCAGAGGTGCTACCCACCTCCCAGACGCGGGTGGCCGCAGAGGCGCTCCCTCTCTTCCCAGATCGGGTGTGTGTGGCCGGGCAGAGGCGCCTCACTTCCCAGACTGGGCGCAGAAAAGCCCTCACTCCCAGATGTTGCGTGGCCGGGCAGAGGTAACTCCCACGTCCCAGACGAGATGGGGTGGACAGGTGAGGCGCTCCTCACCTCCCTGTGACGAAGGGGTGTGAGGCCCTCCCTCACTGCAGGAAATTGTGTGGCAGAGGCACTCCCACGGCCCAGAAGGTGGTGGCCGGCAGAGGTGGAGCTCCTCACTTCCCAGCAGACAGTGGGTGGCCGAGCTGAGGCGCCTCACCTCTAAACGGTGTGTGGCTGCTGGCAGAAGGCACCTCACTTCCCAGAAGGGGTGGTCAGGCAGAGGCGCCCTCACTTCCCAGACGGTGGTTGGCCAGGCAGAGGCCCCTCACCTCCCAGACTTACTGGAGGCTCCAGCAGAGGCCTCCTCACCCTGGGACCATGGTGGTCAGGCAGAGGCTCTCCTCACCTCCTCGGATCTGATGGGTACTGGCAGAGGCTCTCCTCACCTCCAGGAAGCATGTGTACCGGCAGAGGCACCTCACCTCCCAGAGTTTGTGTGGTCAAGCAGAGGCGCCTCACCTCCCCCAGTTGAACTGCAGAGCCTGTGAGCTTGTGTGGCCAGGCAGAGGGTCTTACCACTGCCCAGAAGGTGGGTGGTCGGGCAGAGGCTCCTCACTTCCCAGACAGTGGTGGCCGAGAGCCGGCGCCCTCACCTTCCTCAGACGGTGCGTGGTCGGGAAGAAGAGCACCTCACTTCCCAGAAGGGGTACCAGGCAGAGAGTTCTCCTCACATCCCGGAAGATGGGTGGCCGGGCAGAGGCGCACCTCACTTCCCAGACGGGGCGGCCGGACAGAGGCTCTCTTCACACCCCAGACGGGCGGCCGGGCAGAGGCACTCCTCACCTCCCCGACGATGGGTGGCCGGCAGAGGCTCTCCTCACCTCCCGGATGATGGGTGGCCGGGAAGAGGAACACCTCACTTCCCTGACGATGGGTGGATAGGTAGAGGCTCTCCTCACCTCCCCGGAAGACAGGGTTGGCCATGTAGAGGCACACCACTTCCCAGACGGGTACGGGCAGAGGCCCTGTTCACTCCCATATAGGGTGGCTGGGCAGAGTATGCCTCACTTCCCCTGGACATGGTGGTCGGGCAGGCGCCCTCACTTCCAAGAAGGTAGTGGTCGCAGAGTACGCCTCCCTCACTCCCAGAGAGTGGGTGGCCGAGGCTTAAAGCCCCCCTTCCCAGAGGGTGTGTGTCCGCAGAGAGCTCCTTCACATCACTGAAAACGGCTGGGCAGGCGCCTCACATCCCGACCATGAAGTGGTCGGGCAGAGGCTGCCATCTCACTTCCTGCATCCTGTGGCCGGGCAGAGGAGCTCCTCACCTCCCAGACTGGGCTGCTCGACAGAGGCTCTCTCTTCTCACCCCAGACGCATGGCTGGGCAGGCCCTCTTCCCAGACTCCATGGGTGAGCCCGGGCAAGAGAGCTCCTCATCTGCCAGACGATTGATGGCCGCGTAGAGGCTCTCCTCACCTCCCGGACGATTGTTGGCTGTGTAGAGGCGCTCCTCACTTCCCAGAAGATGGTTGTGGCAGAGGCGCCTTCCTCGCTCCCGTGACAACAGTGGACAGGAGAGGCTCTCCTCACCTCCCGGACGATGGTGGCGGCAGAGGCGCTCATCACTTCCCAGACGGGGTGGCCGTGCACAGGCCCTCTTCACTACCATATATAGGGTGGCTGGGCAGAGGCGCTCCTCACTTCCCAGATGATGGGTGGTCGGGCAGTGGCGCTCCTCACATCCCAGACAGTGGGTGGCCGGGCAGAGGCGCTCCCCACCTCCCAGACGGGCTCAGGCAGAGGCTGGCCACTTCCCCAGACGGGCACCCGCAGAGGGCGCCCCCTCACTGCACAGATGGGGTGTACTGGCAGAGGTGCTCCTACCCAAGATGATGGGTCGCCGCAGGCTCATCACCTCCCGGAAGATGGCTGTCCGGGCAGAGGTGCTCCTCACCTCCTGGACCATATGTGGGATGGGCAGAGGCACTCCTCAGCTCCCAGAGTTTGTGTGGCCGGGCAGAGGCAATTCCCCCTCACTTCTCTCCAGAGTTTGGGTGGCCGGGCAGAGGCCCTCATCACTACGCAGATATTGTGTGGCCGGGCAAGGCACTCCTTACTGCCCAGAAGGTGGGTGGCCGGCAGAGGAGCTCCTCACTTCCCAGACAGTGGTTGGCCGAGCCGAGGAGCTCCTCACTTCCTAAACGGTGTGTGGCCGGGCAGAGACGCTATTCACTTCCCAGATGGGGTGGCCGGGCAGAGGGGCTCCTCACTTCCAGACGCTGGGGTACCGGGCAGTGACCCCTCCTCACTTCCCAGAGCTAAGTGGTCGGCAGGCTTCCTCACTTCCCAGACGATGTGTGGACAGGTAGAGGCGCCTCCTCACTCCCAGAGGATGGATAAAATGTGACAGAGGCCCTCCCACCTCCCAGACGCACATGGTCGGGCAGGCGCCCCTCACTTCCCAGAAGGTGTGTGTGGCTCGGCAGGGGCGTCTCACTTCCCAGAGTGGGTGGCCAACCCCAGGCGCCCCTCACTTCCCAGACGGTGTGTGGCTGGGCAGAAGACTTCCTCACATCCCAGAAAGGGGTTGTCGGCAGAGGCACTCCTCAGCCTCACAGACGGGCAGCTGGGCAAGGGCGCCCCTCCCAAATGCGGGTCGCCAGAGGCCCCTCCTAACTTCCAGATGATGGGTGGTCAGGCAGAGGTGCTACCCACTCCCAGACGGTGGTGGCCGGGCAGAGGCGCCTTCTCTTCCCCAGACGGGGTGGCCGGGCAGAGGCGCCCCTCACCTCCCAGACGCAATGCCGGGCAGAGCTACGCCCTCACTCTGATGTTGGGTGGCCGGGCAGAGGCACCTCACGCCCCAGACGCATGGGTGACAGAGCGCCCTCACCTCCCAGACTAAGGTGGGCTGCAGAGGCCTCCTCACTGCGAGAAATTGTGTGGCCGGGCAGAGGCAATTCCCACGCCCAGAAGGTGGGTGGCCGGCAGAGGAGCTCCTCACTCTCAGACAGTGGGTGGCCGAGCTGAGGCGCTCCTCACTTCCTAAACGGTGTGTGGCCATGGCAGAAGCGCACCTCACTTCCCAGAAGGGGTGGCCTGGCAGAGGTGCTCCCTCAGCCCCTGAATATCGGTGGTCGGGCAGAGGCCCCTTCACCCCATAGGGTGGTTCACAGAGGCACTCCTCACTTCCCAGACGTGGCAGCAGGGCAAGGGCGCTCCTCAATTCCCAGAAGGGGAGGTCAGGCAGAGGCGCTCTTCACTTCCCAGACGGTGGGTGACCAGGCAGAGGCGCTCCTCACTTCCCAGATGGTGGGTGGCCTGGCAGAGGCACTCCTCACTCCCAGACGATGGGAGGTCGGGCAGAGTTCTCTTCCCTCATCTCCGGACCATGGGTGGTCGGGCAGGGCACTCACCCACCGACTCCATGGGTGGCCGGGCAGAGATCTCCTCAACTCCCGGACGATGGGAGGCCCGGCAGAGGCGCTCCACACTTCCCAGACGGGACGGCCGGGCAGAGGCCCTCCTTACTTCACAGATGGAGTGCCCGGGCCGAGGTGCTCCTCCCTTCCCAGCTGATGGGTCGTCAGGCCGCGGTGCTCCTCACCTCACGGAAGATGGCTGGCCGGGCAGAGGCTCTCCTCACCTCCCGGACGATGGTACAGGCAGAGAACCACTTCCCCAGACGATGAGTGGCTGGCAGAAGCTGCCCTCACTTCCCAGACCGGGCGGCGTGGCAGAGGCGCTCCTCACTTCCCAGACTGGTGGTCGCGCAGATGCCAGCTTCACTCCCATATATAGTGTGGGTCGGGCAGAGGTACTCCTCACTTCCCAGGTACTCCTCACTTCCCAGACGGGGCGGCTGGGCAGAGCATGCCCTCACCCCAGATGGTGTGGTCGGGCAGAGTCGCGCTTCCCACTTCCCCAGACGATGGGTGGTCAGGCAGAGGCGCTCCCTCACCTCCCAGACTGCTTGTGGCCAGGCAGAGTAATGCCCCTCACCTCCCCAAAAG
Source organism: Hoolock leuconedys (assembly GCA_023748175.1). Lineage (NCBI taxonomy): Eukaryota > Metazoa > Chordata > Mammalia > Primates > Hylobatidae > Hoolock > Hoolock leuconedys. Next base: position 3,814 of record JAKGGE010000715.1, on the reverse strand, counting down.
ATGGGGGGGTGGCCTGGCTGAGGCGCCTCCTCACTCCCAGACTGGGGTGGCCGGGCAGAGGCGCCCTAACTTCCCAGACGGGCGTCGGGCAGACGCTATACTCACTTCCCAGATTGGGTCACAAGAGAGGCTCACTTCCCAGACGTTGGGTGGTCGGCAGAGACCCTACCACTTCCCAGAGTTTGGGTGGCCGGGCAGAGGCGCCCTCACTTCCCAGACCATGTGTGGACAGGCAGAGGCGCTCCTCACTTCCCAGACAGTGGGTGGCCGAGCCGAGGCGCTCCTCACTTCCCAGACGGTGTGTGGCCGGGCAGAAGAGCTCCTCACATCCCCGAAAGGGTGGCCGGGCAGAGGCACTCCTCTCTTCCCAGACGGATGGCCAGGCAGAGGGGTTCCCTCACTTCCCAAACGCATGGGTGGACAGGCAGAGGCGCCCTCACCTCCCAGAGTGTAGGGTGTTCAAGAGTCTCCCTCACTTCCCAGACGATGGGAGGTCGGGCAGAGTTCTCCTCACCTCCCACCCGGATGGGTGGTCGGGCAGCGGCTCTCCTCACCTCCCGACGATGGGTGGTCGGGCAGTAGCCCCTCCTCACTTGCCAGATTGAGGCCAGGCAGAGGCGCCTCATCAATTCCCCAAAGTTTGGGTGGCCGGGCAGAGGCCCTCCTCACCAAGCAGAGATTGTGTGGTCGGGCAGATGTGCACCCCCACTGCCCAGAAGGTGGGAAAAATGCATTCTGCCCAGACAGGGTGGCCGAGCCGAGCGCCTCACTTCCTCAAAGGTGTGTGGCCGGGCAGAAGCGCAACTCACTTCCCAGAAGGGGTGGTTGGCAGAGCGCCTCCCGCTCCCCGGAACATGGGTGGCCGGGCAGAGAGCACCATTTCCCAGACGGGCGGCCGGACAGAGTTCTCTCACCCTTAGATGGGGCGGCCCGCAGAGGCGCTCACTTCCCAGATGGGGTGTCCGGGCAGAGGCGCCCCTCACTTCAGGAAGATGAGAGGTCGGGCAGGAGGTGCTGTCCTCACCTCCCGACGATGTGTGTGGCCGAGAGGTTTCTTTCTCACCTCCGGACGATGGGTGGCTGGCAGAGGCTCTCCTCACCTTCCGACGCATGGTGGTCGGGCAGAGCGCCCCTCACTTCCCAGACGATGGGTGAATGGGCAGAGGCGCTCCTCACATCCTGTGACTCTGGTGGGTTGCAGAGGCACTCCACCTGTGATGGGGTGGCCGGGCAGAGGCGGCCATCACCTCAGACGGGCTGCCGCAGCCGGTACGCCTCCCTCTACCAGATGTGCGTAGAAGTGTGCTCCCTAACTTCCCCAGATGATGGGTCGTCAGGCGAGGAGCTCATCACCTCCCCGACTCCATGGCTGGCCTGGCAGAGGCGCTTCCTCACCTCCCCGACCATGTGTGGCCGCCCATACCCCACCTCATAGACGACGAGTGGCCGGGCAGAGGTGCCACCACTACCCAGATCGGGCGGTGCCAAAGCAGTGAGCCCTCACTCAGATGGGGTGGCTGGGCCGAGGGCGCCCCTCACTTCCCAGACGCTGGGTGTCTGGTGGCAGATGCCTTCTCCCCTTCCCAGACATGTGGCCGGGCAGAGGCCCTCTTCACTCCCATATATAGGGTGGCCTGGCAGAGGCACTCCTCACTTCCCAGACGTGGCAGCTGGGCAAGGGCGCTCCTCAATTCCCAGAAGGGGTGGTCAGGCAGAAGCGCTCTTCACTTCCCAGACGGTGGGTGACCAGGCAGAGGCACTCCTCACTTCCCAGACGATGGGAGGTCGGGCAGAGTCTCTCCTCATCTCCGGGACGATGGGGGGCCGGGCAGAGTATTCCCTCTCACCTACCGGACGATGGGTGGTGTCGGGCAGAGGATCTCCTCAACTCCCGGACGATGTGAGGCCGGGTGGAGGCGCTCCACACTTCCCCAGATGGGGTGGCCGGGCAGAGGCCCTCCTTACTTCACAGATGGAGTGCCTGGGCCGAGGTGCTCCTCCCTTCCCAGCTGATAATGTCACGCCGTGGTGTGCTCTCACCACGGAAGATGGCTGGCCGGCAGAGGCTCTCTCACCTCCCGGATTCCATGGCATACAGAGGTAATTCTCACTTCCCAGACGATGAGTGGCCGGGCAGAAGCGCTCCTCACTTCCCAGATGGGGCGGCGGGGCAGAGGCGCTCCTCACTTCCTAGACTGTTGAAGCCCGCAGAGGCGCTCACTTCCCAGACGGGTGGCCGGGCAGAGGCGCTCCTCACTTCCCAGACGGGTGGCCGGGCAGAGACCCTACTCACTTCCCAGAGTTTGGGTGGCCAGGCAGAGGCGCTCCTCACTTCCCAGACGATGTGTGGACAGGTAGAGGCGCTCATAACTTCCCAGAGGATGGATGTCTGGATGAGGCCCTCCCTCACTCTGTGCATTTATGGCTGGTCGGGCAGAGGCGATCCTTACTTCCCAGAAGCGTGGGTGGCCTGGCAGAGGCGCTCCTCACTTCCCAGACAGTGGGTGGCCGGTGCCGAAGGGCCCTCACCTCCCAGACAGTGTGTGGCCGGGCAGAAGAGCTCCCTCATATCCCAGAAAGTGCGGGTCGTGGGCAGAGGCACTCTCACTTCCTCAGACGGGCGGATGGGCAAGGGCGCCCTCACCTCTAGATGGGGTGGCCGGCCTGCCCTCCTCACTTCCTCCCAGATGATGGGTGGTCAGTCAGAGGCGCTTCCCCACTTCACAGACAGTGGGTGGTCGGGCAGAGGCACTCCTCTCTTCTTCGCAGACGGGTGGCTGCAGAGGCGCCTCACTTCCCAGACGCATGGGTGGACAGGTGAGGCGCCCTCACTTCCCAGAGAACCGGGCAGAGGCCCTCCCACTCTAGACGATGGGAGGTCGGGCAGAGGCTCTCTCACCTCCCGGATGATGGGTGGCCGGGCAGTGGCTCTCTTACCTCCCGGACGATGGGTGGCCGGGCAGAGGCCCTCCTCACTTGCCAGAGATTGTGTGGCCAGGCAGTGGCGCTCATCACCCCTCAGAGGTTTGGGTGGCCGGGTGAGGCCCTCCTCACTGGGCAGAGATTGTGTGGCCGCAAGCAGAGGCACCCCTACTGCCCAGAAGCGGGTGGCCGCAGGAGCTCCCTCACTTCCCAGACAGTGGGTGGCCGGTGCCCAGGCTTCCTCACCTCCCAAACAGTGTGTGTGGTGGTCGGGCAGAAGCCGGCCCTCACTCCTGGAACATGGGTGTCAGCAGAGAAGACCTCACTTTCTCCGACGGGCGCGGCCAGATAGAGGTTCTTTCACACCCCAGAGGGGTGGCTCGGCAGAGGCGCCCTCCTTCCCCAGATGGGGCAATGCGAGGCGCCTCACTTCCCTGTGATGGGGTGTCCGGGCAGAGGCGCTCCTCACTTCGTAGAAGATGAGAGGACGGGCAGAGGCGGTCCTCAACTCCCGGAGGATGTGTGGCCGGCAGAGGCTCTCCTCACCTCCCCGACGATGGTTGGCCGGGTAGAGGCGCTCCTCACTTCCCAGACGATGGGAGGACGGGCAGAGGTTTCTCCCTCACCTCCCGGATCGGCGGGCACAAGTAGAGTGCTCCTAACTTCCCAGAGCTTGCGGCCGGGCATAGGCACTCCCTCACCCCCAGACGGTGGGTGTCCTGCAGAGGCCCTCCTCACTTCCCAGACGATGGGTGGTCAGTGAGGCCCTCCTCAATTCCCAGAGATTGTTTGCCCGGGCAGAGGCACTCCTCACTGCCCAGAAGGTGCTCGGGCAGAGCGGTCCTCACTTCCCAGACGCTAGGCCGGGCAGTGAGGCCTCACCTCCCAGATG
>JAKGGE010002278.1:0-30215 GCA_023748175.1 Hoolock leuconedys | reverse complement strand
CCGGGCATAGGCACTCCCTCACCCCCAGACGGTGGGTGTCCTGCAGAGGCCCTCCTCACTTCCCAGACGATGGGTGGTCAGTGAGGCCCTCCTCAATTCCCAGAGATTGTTTGCCCGGGCAGAGGCACTCCTCACTGCCCAGAAGGTGCTCGGGCAGAGCGGTCCTCACTTCCCAGACGCTAGGCCGGGCAGTGAGGCCTCACCTCCCAGATGGGGCGGCCGGGCAGAGTAGAGTGCTAAGTAAACCTAATACTAAACCTTGCTATATGAGCTTTTAAGTGCTGGAATTTCTCAAAGGCCCTTCCTTGACCCCCTGTCTTCTCACTGTATACTCTACCTAAGCAACTTAATTATACCCATGACATCAATAACTGAATTTTCCTCTGTATTAGTCAGTGTTCTCCAGAGAAACAGAATCAACTTGAGTGTTAGAGTACATAAATATATATGTATATGTATATATTATATATATTTATACACACATACACACACATACACACACACATCTCTCATTTTATCTGTTTTTTTCCATCTTCACCAACCACCGTTATGCAAGCTATTATCATCTCTACTCTCGGTAACCGTGACAGTCTTCTAACTGCTCTTATGCTCTCCAGTGTGAGCTCTTAAGGAGTGGCCAAGGTTCTCAGTGTATCTTTAAACTCATTGTCTGTCCAGTTTTGTTCCCTTGTTGGTGGGGAGTTGTGATCCTTTGGAGGAGAAGAGGCATTCTGGCTTTTGGAGTTTTCAGCCTTTTTGCACTGGTTTCTCCCCATCATTCTGGATTTATCTACCTTTGGTCTATGATGTTGGTGATGCTGATACTTTTCCTTTCTGTTTGTTAGGTTTTCTTCTCAAATTCAGGTCCCTCTGCTGCAGGTTTCCTGGATTTTGCTGGAGGTCCACTCCAGACCCTGTTTGCCTGGGTATCACCAGTAGAGGTTCTGTTGGAAATGCAAGAATCACCCGCCTTCTGCATTGATCTCAATGAGAGCTGCAGGCCGGAGCTGTTCCTATTCGGACATCTTCCCAGCTCTCCTGTAATACTTTTATGAATGGGTGTAGTCATCTCTTCTCAAGGTCCCCAAATATCTTAAGTTTCCTGGGCCCATCAGAAAGTGACATTCTTTACTTCTAACCACAAGGACAACAACTTTGTAAAGGACCCTTGTAGACAAGACACCAAGCCAGTGATTCTAAGGGGCTTGGTATTGGTGCTATAAAGTCAACCTCAATTCCTTAAAGTGGTCTGGTCGTATCTGCCATTCGAGTTAAAGCCTTGAAAAAACAGTGTCTCCAACTGAATCCTGTTACCAAAAACAGATTCTTAATGAAATTATGCAAATAATTATATTGCCATAATTTAAGAATGTTCACGAATGGCTTCTGAATTCTGGAGAAATCAATTAGAGAGACAGATAAATGGCTCAAAATTTTATTCACAATATAGTTTCTCTAATGTATTGTAAGTTAAAAATAGCTGAAAAGAAAAAATATTTCTTGACTTTGGAAAACAAAACATAAAGAGAATCAACAATGTTTCCAATGAAAGGGCCGTGAATAAAATCTTTTCCGTCTTTTGTAAGTTCAGTCCCATGTAACTAAATCTTGTTCCGCTTGATTTCAAATAGCAACTCTCATTCAGCTTTTTGTATTTTGCTTGATTTCAATTAGAAATTCTCATTCAGCTTTTTAGAGTCCTGGAAGATTTTCCTAGACCAATGGTATGATCCCCAAAGTTATCAGAAACCATATTTAAAAGAACTTCTTAGAATGCTTTCCATTAAAAGTAATTTAGATAATAGCTGATTGTAAAGGCTTTTTTTTTTTTTTTTTGAGACATGGTCTGTTTATACCACTCAGGATGGAGTGCAGCGGCATGATCTTGGCTCACCGAAACCTCTCCCTCCCAAACTCAAGCCATCTTCCCACCTCAGCCTCCCAGGGAGCTGGGACCATAGGCATGCACCACCATGCCTGGCTAATTTTTGTATTTTTGTAGAGGCAGGGTTTTACCATGTTGCCCGGGCTGCTCTCAAAATTCTGAGTTCAAGCATTTCACCCACCTTGGCCTTGCAAAGTGCTGGGATTTTTAAAGGCTTGAGCCACCGTGCCCTGCACCACACCCAGCACCATGCCCTGCAAGGCGTCCAGAACAGCTCTCGGTCTATAAAGGGTTTTAGAGGAGGACTTTAAACAATCACTGTGGATGACAAAAGCTTAGAATAGCCTTTGGTTAAAATCCAGTGGAAGTTCTCAACTGGCAAGAAAATTTAGTTATTTTTATTATATGTAGCATTTTAAGATAACAGCCAGAATCATGACTGACGGCAACACATCAGATCCATCAGATTTCCACAAATTTTATATAATCTTTAGAATATTTACATTAATAATATATCTATACACATACAACTTTAGAAAAGATTTAACATAATCAAAATTATGACTGATACCATATTAGATTTTTATGATTTATATAACATTTAAAACATTTATATTAATAAAATACCTATAAATCTAATCAAAAGAAGATTTAGGTCAGGAACATTGGTTCACATCTGTAATCTCAACGCTTTGGGAGGCCAAGTTGGACATATCATCTGAGGTTAGGAGTTCGACACCAGCCTGGCCAACATGGCGAAACCTTTTCTCTACTAAAAATACAAAATTAGCCAGGCGTGGTGGCACATGTTTGTAGTCCCAGCTACTTGGGAGGCTGAGGCAGGAGAATCGCTTGAACCTTGGGGCAGAGGTTGCAGTGAATCGAGATGATGCCACTGCCCTCCAGCCTGCGTGACAAAGCAAGATTCTGTCTCAGAGAAAAAAAGCAACTTCAGCAGACAGATAATTTAAATAAACTTTATAAACAATCTATCTGATCTCAATCAGTTTTGACCTCGAGGTAAGATTTACATAAACTTTTAATAACCTTGTATAATTTTTTCCATCTTTCCCAACTTTTTATACACACTTAGTTTTATCTATTTTATTCCTTCAATTTAAAATAATCCTTAAAAATCTCTAAATGAATTTACTTTCTCTGAAACAAAAAACGGTATACATTCTGCCTACAGAATTGTTTCTCTTGTATCTAGTAGTCTTAATCACATATATCTACCACAATATTAACACTTAGTAACACTTATTTTAATAAAAAACCTGGGAAGCAAGAAATCTTGAATTGTCATATAGCAGTATCTTACAGATGAGAATAATTTCATAATTTAGAATATGTTCCTAAAACATATTTTTTTAAGACGGAGCTTTGCTCTTGTTGCCCAGGCTGGAGTGCAATGCTGCAATCTTGGCTCACTGCAACCTCCACCCCCCAGGTTAAAGCAATTATCCTGCCTCAGCCTCCTGAGTAGCTGGGATTACAGGAATCCACCACCACACCTGGCTAATTTTTTTGTATTTTTTAGTAGAGATGGGGTTTCACCATGTTGGTCAGGCTGGTCTTGAGCTCCTGACCTCCGAGTTAGCTAGCCTGCCTTGTCCTCCCAAAGTGCTGGGATTACAGGCATGAGCCACTGCACCCAGGCTAAAACATAAGTTTTTAAATTGAAATAACCCAGATATTTAATGAGTATCTATTATTTAATTTAAAATAACTAAAATTTCAAAAATAGACTGGGCATGGTGGCTCACACCTATAATTCCAACACTTTAGGAGGCCAAAGCAGGAGCATCATGAGACCAACCTGAGCAAAATAGTAGATGCTGACTCTACAAAAAATAAAAATAAAAATTAGCTGAGCATGGTGGTGCATGCCTGTAATTAACAGCTACTTGGACTTGGGAGTCTGAGGTGGGAGGATTCCTTGAGCACAGGAGGTCAAGGTTGCAGTGAATTGTTATCATGCCACTGCACTTCAGCCTGGGTGACAGACAGAGACACTGTCTCAAAAAAATTTCAAAAACAAATTAAGATGTCTTGTATAGACATTTATGCATTTACATTTACTTATTTTTAACAGTTTATCTGGAGTATTTGTAAGAACTGAAGTATTAGACAAAGCTAGTCACCATTTCTAAGTTATTTTCTTGTTAACCATGTTATAGCCTGTGAATATCAGGTGTTCACGTAAGTGAGGACTTCAAAGTTAAATACGTGGGTATTTTACCAGTAACTCAGAAAATTCCATTATTTTTGTTCAACAAACCGTATTAAATTAGTCTTATATATTTTAAAAATTACAGAAACAAATACTCTTTTTGTCCTGTGTTTATAGCTTTATAATCTTCATGTCAATCCCTAACACCTTAAAATATCTAGCAAATGTAAATATAAAACACAGTCAAAAATGTATGCTGACAATTCTGAAGACATTCTTATTTTTATTTTATCAATACTTTTAAAATTATTTGTATTTATAAAATAACTCTTTTTTCTGGGCACAGTGGTTCATGCCTGTATCCCAACACTTTGGGAGGCTGAGGCAGATGGATCACTTGAGACCAGGAGTTCAAGACCAGCCTGGCCAACATGACAAAACCCTGTCTCTACTGAAAATACAAAAATTAACTGGGTGTGGTGGTGTGCACCTGCAATCCCAGCTATTCAGGAAGCTGAGGCAGGAGAATCACTGAAACCTGGGAGGTGGAGGTTGCAGTGAGCCAAGATTGTACCACCATACTCCAGCCTGGACAACAGAGCAAGACTCTGTGTCAAAAAGAAAAAAAAGTATATATATATATATATAAAATAATTAAATACATATATATGTATTTATATGTATATATTTATACTTATATGTATATATATTTATACATATATGTATTTATATGTATATATATATATCCCAGCAGTTTGGGAGGCCAAGGTTGGTGGATCACTTGAGATCAGGAGTTTGAGACCAGCCTGACCAACATGGTGAAACATCATCTCTACTAAAACCACAAAAATTGGACAGGCATGGTGGCACACACCTGTAATCGCATCTACTCATGAGGCTGAGACAGGATAATCTCTCAAACCTGGGAAGTGGAGGTTGCAGTGAGCCCAGATTGTACCACTACACTCCAGCCTGTTCAACAGAGCAAGACTCTGTCTCAAAAAAATGTGTGTGTGTGTGTGTGTGTGTGTGTGTGTGTGTGTGTGTGTGTGTCTAGAATGGTCCATGATATATAGCCAGCTCGAGTCCCAGAAAACCTAGCAACCTTAAGGTTAGAGCTTCTCATTTTGGTCTTTTCAACATTAAATCTCCTTTAGTAAGCCCTTCACCTCTAGGGAGGTACTTGCCAGAGTGCTGCCTGAAGTTGGTTTTCTGATGCCCTGTTGTTTCTGTTCTGAATGGTTTATTTCTCATTATAAGAGCTCAGCAAAGCAGGCAGAGTTGAAAAGCAGACATGAAGACATTTAAAATCGTGAACTTCACTCCTACACTGAATCTCAGGTCCCCAGAAAGAGAGAAACACCATGGGACCACAGCAAAGACAGAAGGAGGAGTGAGAGAGGGAGGTGGACAAAACGACAAACAGGAATTGGCTCTCGATTTTTCATGTGTGACGTTTTCTTTAGGTTTTTCTAGTTTATGGAGTCTCTTTGTTCCAGTTAAGCACACAGATAAACTAGAGATCTCACAAGGCTTTTGCTGGGAACATCAAAGCCTTTAACGTCCGTTGGGCCCAATATTTTAGACCAAAAATACAGATAGACACACGAAAGCCAGAACAAGACCAGATTGAGTATCTCAGTGACTGCAGCCTTTATTCCCTTTATTCTTTAGGATTTGAACTCAAACAAGATTCGGGGTTCTAACCCAACCAGGATCCCCCTGAGGTGAAACTGAAACCCCACAGTCTAGAGAAGGTTGGGGGTCTTTTTTTATTTTTTAATTTTATGTTTTTGAGATAGAGTTTCACTCTTGTTGCCCAGGCTGGAGTGCAATGGTGCAATATCGCCTCACTGCAACCTCCGCTTCTTGGGTTTAAGCACTTATCCTGCCTCAGCCTCCCAAGTAGCTGGGATTACAGGCATGTGCCACCACACCTGGCTAATTTTGTATTTTTAGCAGAGACAGGTTTTCTCCATGTTGGCCAAGCTGGTCTCGAACTCTCAACCTCAGGTGATCCGCCCGCCTAAGCCTCCTAAAATGTTGAGATTATAGGCAGGAGCCACCATGCCCGGCCTGCTTGTTCTTTTCATTTCATCCTGATGTCTGAATACAGGAGAGTAGCTGAGTTGGTGTTCACTAACAGGCATGGAAGCTTTGTTATGTTTACAGTGTCATTCTTGGCAAAACCTGAAGTTTTGCCTCCCGGGTGCATGCCATTCTCCTGCCTCAGCCTCCTATTTAGCTAGGACTATAGGCACCTTGCCCAGCTAATTTTTTGTATTTTTAGTAGAGATTGGGTTTCACCATGTTAGCCAGGATGGTCTTGATCTCCTGACCTTGTGATCCGTCCACTTCAGCCTCCCAGAATGCTGGGATTATAGGTGTGAGCCACAGCACTCAGCCAGAAGCTCTGTAATGTCAATGATGATCGTGCTTTTAATGTCTTCCTCAGCATCTTGCTCATGATAAAGTTTCAAGTGTCTTGATGGTATCTAAATCAGCAGTTGATTCCATACTGGAGAAACACAAGCATAACCTCTATGCCAAGTTATTATTTTACCTATTTCCCAACTTTTTGTTATTGGATCTTTCCACCAAACCAGTTGTTCTGCTTCTGTCTTTGCAGCTGTTTTCTATAGATGCTGTTCAGCTGCTGATAACATCTGGCCTTTGGGCAGGTTTGAAAAATTGAAAGTTAATAATGCTAGATTCGGTTGTGTACCGGCTGTCCCATAATCCCTGTTTCTCAACCTTTTTTGTTTTTGTTGTCAGTTGTTCATCTGTATGAAATTGTAACTGAGCATCTTCATTTAGCTGTGTGGAATGAACCACGTATGAAGAATCAGAAATCACATTAATAGGTATATCAAAAACAGTCAATACCTCAATTATAGCTACAAGCTCCACTTTTTGAGCTGAAGTATAGGTTGTCTGGAAAACTTTACTTTTTGATCCAGAATAAGAAGCTTTACCATTACTAGACCCATCTGTGAAACAATGAAAACACTTAGCAGGCTGCAGGTTTTTTACTGCAGGAATTGTAAATGCAAACCGTTCACAGTCTTGCTCAGCTAAAAGGGTAGTAAAGAAGCTGTCTTTTAAATATATGACTACTAAAGGCCATTTTTTGGGAATTATGGTAGGAGAAGGCAATCCTGACTGTTATGCTCCTGTAGGTTGTATAACTGAATTGATGGCTCTTAAGTCAGTTAATATTCTCCATTTACCTGATTTTTTCTTAACTAAGAAAACTGGAGAATTCCAAGGGGAAAATGTTCGAGCTGCGTGCCTATTTTCTAATTGTTCAATAACTGATTTCTCTAAAGCCTCCAGTTTCTCTTTGCTTAGCAGCCATTATTCTATCCAAATTGGCTTATCTGATAAGCATTTTAAAGGTATAGGTTCTCGAGGCTTAACAATGGCCACCATTAAAAATGATATCCTAATCTTTGGCAGGAACTTTGTCTTTCCACTTGAAACAGTTCTTTCAAATCTTGCAAATGTTTTTCTACTCCCATGCCAGGGACATGCCCCATTTCGTGCATCATATGTGGACTCTGAGGGCTGTATAACTGTTATGGAATTAGAACTTGTTCTCCCCATTGTTGTAATAAATCTCCCCCCCATAAATTTATAGGTACAGTAGTTATACTTGGTTGAACATTCCCAGGTTTTCTGTTGGGCCTTTCACAGTACAAAATATAGCTACTTTGATATACTTCAGGGGCTTTACCAACTTCAACTATGCTAAATTGAGTGGGTTGAATTGGCCATGTGGATGGCCAGTGCTGTAGAGGAATGATTGAAATGTCCACTCCTACCAAAAAAAAAAATAGTATCTACCAAACTTTTAAAGTTTTTTCCCTGGATAGTTATTTCACAGGTAGAATGTTCATCAGTAATTTTATTTACCCAATAAGCTGCTTTGCCTTGTTTATTTCTGCTTCCAAATCCTCCTGTTCATTTAATTTCACTTTTTGCCATTCCCACATAAGGCACAATCAGGAGTTGTTCTATGCGCCCACCTGGCTCTGCTTTCCAGGGAACAGAAGTAGGTATAACAATTTGAATTTCCCCTTAGTAATCTGAATCAATGACTCCAGAGTGTATTCGTACCTCTTTTAAACTTAAACTAGACCTTCCTAAAAGAATTCCTATTGTCCCTGCTGGCAACGGTCCACAGACTCCTGTTGGGACCTTTTGTGGGGGTTCCCCAGGCAGAAGGCTCACAGCTTTTGTGCAGCATAAATCTACTGCAGTGCTATGGGCTGTGCTGGGGGACAGACAATGTATGGGGATGAGGGAATGGCCTGAGCTGGAAATGCCCTGGTTCAGAACAGGGCTTGGGATGCTAAGGTCCTTAAGGGAGTTTCCCAAAATAGGTTCCCATATTTATCAAACTTAGAGTGACACTGATTATGCCAATATTTTCTTTTTTACATTTTGGACATATTTCAGGATCAGTACTTTTCTTTTTTCCCTTATCTGGTGGCCTGACTCACTGATTTTTTCTACATTCTTTTTAGTGTGACCATGCTTCCCACAGTTAAAACAAGCTTCAGGAAATGGAGTATTTCCTTTATCCACTCTCAGCCCTGTCATCACCTGTGCCAAAAAAGTAGCTTTATGCAGATTACCTCTGATATCATCACAGGCCTTGAAATAATCAACTAAATGTGCTTTCCCTCTGATAGGTCACAAAGTAGCCTGGCAATTGGGATTAGCATTGTCAAAAGCTAATAACTGCAATACTATATCCTGAGCAGCCAAATCTGCAATCATCTTTTTAAGAGACTCCTGTAATCAAGTTATAAAATCCACATATGGTTCTCTTGGTCCCTGTTTTATAGCACTAAAGGAAGGGTATTGTTCTCCATATGAAGTGATTTTTTCCCAAGCTCTAATGCACACTCCTCAGAGCTGTTCTATGGCATCATCCTGCATGACCAGTTGTGCATCTAAACCAGCCCAGCCACCAACCCCCAAAAGTTGGTCTGCAGTTATATTAATTTGAGGTTGGGCCCAGGCATTGAGAGCAGCCTGAATGGAAGCGTCATCTGCCCACCGTTTTAAATTGTAAGAACTGAGCAGGAGTTAGACAAGCTTGAATAAGAGCATTCCAGTCAGTAGGAACCATCCGACTGGAAACAGCAACATTCTTTAACCATCCAATTAGAAAAGGAGAACCTGGTCCATACTGATTTATGGCTTGTTTAAGTTTTTTGAGTAATTTAGAAGGAAAAGGCTCAAATGTAGTTATAATATTTTCCTATTGATCTGGGAACTGTATTCTAACAGGGAACTGCCAAGCCTACAAATCCCACTCTTGTCTAGCTTGCTGAATTCCTGCCTGAATAGAACTAAGAGTGGTTGCTCAAGGCGCTGCTTGAACAGTCACCAGGGCAACTACTTTTCACCCAGTGTCCTCCAGAAAAGAAAGATCTGGAGGGTCATTTTCTTCAAAATAATAATGAGGGGATGAAGAGGGGTAGGGATGAACCTCTCCCTCCTTTCATGCTTTAGCTTTAGGTGGCAAATAAGCCTGGTCTGTAACCTCTACTGTTACTTTGTTATACTCTCCTTCCTCATCATCAGTGTGAAAAAGTTCCAAGGTAGAATGAACCACACACTTGTCCCATTGTTACCCTGATGCTTCTGAGCTCCCCTTCTTACTCCCCATGGTGATTTCTTTAAGAGTACTCAGGTGTCCTCTAGCTAGTTCCATATTCTCCAACCATTGCTCTAGCGATCCTTCAACCTGTATTTGAGCCCCCATGAATGGGCACCACTTGCCAAGACCAGGTTTGGGAGACCGTAACCCAGTGGCACTAGAGGAATTAAATACACACATACAGAAATATAGATGTGTGAAGTGGGAAATCAGGGGTCTCGCAGCCTTCAGAGCTGAGAGCCCCAGAGATTTACCCATGTATTTATTAACAGCAAGCCAGTCATTAGCATTGTTTCTACAGATATTTCATTAACTAAAAGTATCCCTTATGGGAAATGAAGGGATGGGCTGAATCAAAGGAATAGGTTGAGTTAGTTAACTGCAGCAGGAGCATGTCCTTAAGGCACAGATCGCCCATGCTATTGTTTGTGGCTTAAGAATACCTTTAAGTGGTTTTCCACCCTGGGTGCGCTGGTTGTTCCTTGCCCTCCTTCCAGTAAACCTATAACCTTCCAGCATGGGTGTTATGGTCATCATAAACATGTCACAGGGCTGCAGAGATTTTGCTTATGGCCAGTTTTGGGGCCAGTTTATAGCCAGGTTTGGGGGGGCTTGTTCCCAACAGTTCCTCAGGGTAAGGGTCCCCTAACTCCTGTGGGGACCTTCTTCGGTGGCTCCCCAAGAAGTAAGGAGATGGGAATTGTGCTGTAGAGGTCTACAGCAGCACTGCTTGCTGAAGTGGGGGAAAATTGTTGTACATTTATAAGGGAAGTGGCTGTGCTGGGTACACCTTGGTTTGTTGAGGGGCTCAAGGCAGGCCCCTCTTCCTATTTCCTGAAAGAGGTTGTCCATCTTTGCTATATTTAGAATGACATGGACTTGCCTAGTGTTTGCCTTTATTACACCAGGGACATACACCGGGACTTTTCTGTTTATTGATGGTAGTAGTTTCTGTCTTTTGAATTCCTTTCTACATTCCTTTCTTGTGTCCAATTTGCCCACAATTAAGGCAAGAGCCTGAGAAATGAAGCATGTTTTTTCTTACTTTTAATCTAGCCATAGCCTGAGCTAAAAGAGTAGCCTTATGTAAGTTACCTCCAATGCCATCACAAGACTTAATATATTTAGTTAAATAAGCCTTCTCTATCAGGGGTCTAATAGTAGTTTGACACTCTGCATTAGCATTATTGTATGCAAGAAGCTGTATTACAACATCCTGAGCTGTTTTTATCATTTATGGTTTTATACACAGCCTCTTGGAGCTGAGCAATAAAATTAACATATGGTTCTTTCTGTCCTTGTTTGACAGAACTGAAATAAGGATACTTTTCCCCGGCAACTTTTATCCTTTTCTATGCCTGTAAGCACACCGAGTGCAGCTGAACAATGGCAACATCTTCCATTACTGCTTGATTCTCTAATCAACCCCAATTAGGGCCAACTCATATTAACTGATCAAAGAAAAAAGGCACAGGTTCCTGCACATGTGTGTTTTCTTTTGCCTGAGTTTGAGCTTCATCAGCCTACCAAGTTTTAAACTGCAAGTACTGAGATGGAATGAGAACAGGTTTTGTCAAAGTAACCTAATTATATGGTATTAATCTATTAACAAGAGCCATATTTTTAAATAAAGTTTGCACAAAAATTGAGTTCAGTCTATATTGACTAATGGCTTGCTTAAATTCGTTAGTAACTTAAAAGAAAAAGAAGCCTAAAAAGCTATATTCTGTCCTTTCTGCTGGATTATAGTAATGGGAAATTGCCATGCTTCAAGCTGTCCCTTGGCTCTAGAATTTTGAATAGAATTTTGTATGGCACCACCAATTGCTCCAGGTTTTTATGTTGCAACTACAGGAGCAGTAAGTTTTCCAGCTAATTTATTTTCTCACCCATTTAGGGGAGAGAGAGGAGGTGGCCATTCACTTAATTCAGCAGGTGGAGTCAACAGGCTAATAAAACATACTTTTTAAAATTTTTCTTTCTTTTATCTAATCTCCTCCGGTAGCTGTTCTTCACACTCAGAATTTGAAGTCAGTTTTTTACACTCACCCTCTTCTTCCTCATCTGAATCTGCCTCATCATCTGTTTGAAATGGCTCAAGGGCTGCCTTTATTAGCGCCTACACTCACCATACAGAAACTGGCATTTCTGCTCCATCTTCATACATCTTTTACAAATCTCTTCCAATTCTCTCCCATTCATCTAACTTCATAGTCCTTTGTTCTGGAAACCATGGGCAAAACTGCTTTACTGAACTAAAGGGTGATAACAAATTCTAAGTACTAACTTTCACTCCCTGTCTTTGTAATGAATGCCTTAAGAAATTTAAACAAGCAGAATGTCTGCTTTCACTTTGTCCCATTGTTACCCCAGTTCTTCTGAGCACTCGGCTTTCCCACTGAGCTTCTTTTATATTTCCTCGGGTGTCTTTTGATGATGTGTCCTCTGCTTTTACATGCTCTAGCCTTCCTTCACCGGGGTCTTGGTCACCCTATGTTGGGCGCCAGGAAAGTTGGGATGATCAGACCCAACACTAGGTCATGGGGGCGACGAAGTCCGGTGGAGTCAAAGGAATGAGAAAAAGACGATTTGAGAAAGTGGGACCAGGGGACCATCACGAGTGTGGACTCTGTGAAGTCCCCAAGCTCTGGGAGCCCACGCTATTTATTGGTGCTCAAAGAAACAGGTGGTGAGGATGTGGGGGTTGAAAGGAAATGGTGTATCAAGCGAATGAGAAACATATGGCCCTGCCTCAGCTTCTCTCCCAACACTCGGCTTTTCTCCCAATACATTCACTTTAAGAACAGGAATAAAATAGGGATGCCTGTTCTCACCACTCCTGTTCAACAAGTCCTAGCCAGAGCAATCAGGCAAGAGAAAGAGATAAAAGGCATCCAAATAGGAAATGAAGTCAAATTATCTCTCTTCACTGATGATATGATTATACACCTAGAAAACCCTAAAGACTCTACCAAAAGGCTCCTAGAACTGATAAGCAACTTCAGCAAAGTTTCAGGATAAAAAAATCAATATACAAAAAGAGGTAGCATTTCTGTACCCCAAAAGTGTTTAAACTGAGAAGTAAATCAAAAATGCAATCCTGTTTACAATAGGAACCCCCAAAATAAAATAAAATAAAATAAACCAAAATATGCCTAACCAAAGAGGTAAAGGATATCTAAGAGGAGAACTACAAAACACTGCCAAAAGAAATCATAGATGAGAAAACAAATGGAAAACCATTCCGTGCTGATGGATTAGAAAGATCAATATTGTTAAAATGGCTATACTGCCAAAAGCAATCTACACATTCAACACTATTCCTATCAAACAAGCAATGCTGTTTTTCACAGAATTAGAAAAAAACTATTCTAAATTTCATACGGATTTTTAAAGAGCCCAGACAACCAAAGGAAACCAAAGCAAAAAGAACAAAGCTGGAGACATCACATTACTTGACTTCATACTATATTCTAAGGCCACAGTAGACAAAATAGCATGGTACTGATATGAAAACAGACACAAAGACCAATGAAACAGAATAGAGAACTCCAAAATAAACACATGCACCTACAGCCATCAGCTTTCCCAGGGTAACACAAAGAGAGCCAAGTGGCACCTGCACATTACACTATGGGAGAAAAACCCAAGCTCAAGAAACTCCAGCTTGTATTATGGGAAGTTCTCCTGGCTGTACCCTTCCCCAGAGGGAGAAATTATCTGCATTATACTAGACAGTAAATAAACTTTTCCTTCGTTCCAGAAGGAGGTACTGGTTTTCTATTCCAAGGCTGTTTTCTATACAAACATGCTTGAAAACAATCATTTGGAACAAGATAGTCAGCATCCACACTTAAAAAATGTGTGGAAATTAAAGAGACCCAAAATTGTTTCTCTACAAATTTCTATTTTTTAAAAATCACATTTTCCCCATATAATATGATTTTAATATGTGATAGTATTCTGAAATTGTCTTAGCATTTACCCCCACTTCTGAGTCCAGAAGGATACAATAAATTTAATTTAACTTAGTAAAACTTCAAATAGTAGTGATTATAATAGCAGAGCTAGTTTGTAGCATAAAGAAAAAATATAGTATTATTAGGTGACACAAACAATGCTAATCACAATTTGTAAGTGTAATGGTAAGTACAGTGATTATTTTCTTTTTTTCTGACTCTTGTTTATTTTATTACTTTTTTCCATAAGTTATTGGGGTACAATGGTATTTGGTTCCATGAGTAAGTTCTTTAGTGGCAATTTCTGAGATTTTGGTGCACCCATCAGCCAAGCAGTGTACACTGCACCCTATTTGTAATCTTTTATCCCTCGCCCCCCTCCCTATTAAATAATAGACAAGAAATAATGGGTTTAGAATAAATGAGTTCAAATAAATTGTCAAACATTTGTGGGAAAAGTGGAATCAGTTTCTGAGAAAAAGCAAAAAACTCAGCAGAAATGGAAATTCTCATAAAGCATCATCCCTTCATGGCTAGAGCTGCCAGGACACCAGAACACCAAAACCAGCTAGGGAAATTTTGTAGAAGTCCTAGATGTACTAATTGTTCTGTGAATACACAGAGATGTAATTATAATTGTTACCTGTATGTAGAGTAAAGATGAGAAGGCATTGGTCATGGTGGCAGCTACCTCAGGAGTTACAAAGCAGATGTGGTTCCAGGACAGTATATGTCAGGGCAAAGCTGTCCTCAGAGGCTATTAGAAGCTGGTCATGGCACAGACATTGTAAGACAGATGGTCTTATTACTTCCAATGACAAAACCAAAATTACTTTTGCATCAGCCTAATACAACAGCCTGGCAAGAGCACAGAAAAAGTCCCTGTGCTGTTAGGTGGGGACCTCTGATGCAGCACAATTCCTTCACCCCCTTCTCTAAAACCCCCTCTTCCAATTCCACTGAAGAGAAAATCTGATGGAAGTCCTGTGTAAGCAGGCTCAGATATATCTACCACTATAGATAGTAGAGGTGATTCACAAATCCATGCCTATCAAATACATCATAAATAAATTACACTTTTTTTTTGAAATTAGGGATCATGATATGAAAGTTATCAGAATTGAAACTGTCACTAATGTTTAAAAGGAAAAGAAAAAACCTGGACAAATAGATTCAGAGAAGGCTGTCAAGAGAGTGTTCTCATGCTTCTAGGCCTGACAACAAAAACTATCACAAAATACCACAAAAACCACAAACTTGTACAAAAGCTATAGCAACCTAACACAAAATCCACTTCTGTGAGGTCATCTAACCAGCAACTGCCTGCCCAACCTTCAACTGACGTCGACCTTGTTGTTGATCTTTATAGTCAAATATTAACTATATCAAAACAATTATATAAGCCTCTTCATTTTTCCTTTTTTTTCTATCCCCCCATACTTCCAAGTTGATCATTTTTCTTTTAAAGACCTTGTCTTCCTTTACCAATTAAATCTGCACAGTTTACTTTTTCATGCATATTCCAATTGCAATGCCCTCCTCCCTAAGATGTGTCTTTTTTCTTTAGAGAGTCTTTCTCTGTTTGTTATTTAAATTTACAATGAGAAGGGGTCTAAAGTGTTTTTGTAAAACTTTTACTGACTTCCTAGGAAAAAATCACTGACTTACACTATTTATATTGACTTATTTACATTCCTGAGGATGAAGAATTAAAGATTTCACAAATGTTCTTATTGACAAGATCTAAGTTTTCATGTGAGCAAAACTGAATATGTAAACTGGTATGTAAATTATGCTGCAGATAATATAGTCAAATGTTTACTTTTATTTAATTTGTTGCACATGAATATTGCATATGTAAGATAATATACTAAGAAATTATCGCATTTAATGAAATGCTTTAATCAAATTCCTGATTGAATTTTTGATATCAGTATCCTTTTCATTGTTTAATCCATCTTTAGAGTGAACAGGGCTGTGTAGGCCAAAGTCCTCACTTCTATCTAAATTGTCTGAGTTACAGAACTTTTTGAGTTTATTATGTTGTCACAGGAAGTTTCCTATTGCTTGTTTAAAGGAGTCTCTCTCAATATGATGAAGAATCCAAAAGAACTGAAGGGCATATATCCTGAGTTTCTGTTACTGAAGCCAAAGGTTGCCAATTTCTTGTAGATCCTGCTAGAGTTAAACTTCATTTAAGTAATCATTAAAAGCTGCATTTATTCCCTCACTTGAAATCTTGATTTCACACTATTAGGACTAATCCTCTAAGTCTTTGTTAAGTTATGTTCCTCCTTTACTTGTAGCTTGACTCTGATGATCTCTATATGCAACGTCAATTGACATAAATTAAAGTACATTCAGGGCAAGAGAGTTTCCTTAAATATTACTTCATTATTCAAAATAATCACAAAAGCACTCATCGCAGGAAAACTTATGAGGATTCCAATATAGGGAAATACTTTTTCTTTCTAAGGCATAATTCTGTAAAGAAATTCACCTTAATTTGAATATATATGGGAAAATATCCTTGTTCATTAGTAGTCTATATTCACTCTGTTTTCTTCCCTCATAGACCAGCCAGTTCATTATTATTCTCCAAATGATGTGTGCCTCTCTTGAGTCCAGGCTATCTGCATACCTAATTTTTCCCACGAATTACTCTTTTGAATTGCACTGAATTCAATTCAAGGGGATGTCATTTATAAACAGTGCAAATGTATACTGCATGACGGATGTTAGAAATCATATACATGGTTTGATCCATAAGCTCATATGAGTGTGCAATGTCAACTTTTTTCATGTTTTTTTTTTTAAATCTACTTAAATTCTATTTTAAGCCACCATCTTTCTGTGCTGTTAGGGCAGTTAGCCTTAAATCATTTTAAGATGCTCCCCTGTAAGTACTGTGATAGTGATAGAGATTTCACCAGTCAGGTGCCCTAGGAAGCCGACTCTGAGATGAAGATTTGCATGCAAGGAAGTTAAAATGGATATTCCCAGCAACTGTGGAAGAGTGAAAGCAATAGGATTGGGCAGAGTAGGAAGTTGGCTGCAATGCAATCACTATTATGGCCACAGCCCACTCTACAGGGATCTTGGTGAGTTTACCTAATAACCTAAAATTGGAGCAAGCAAGCCAGGCCATTACATTTCTGTACCAAGCAGTTCTTGGATGTGGGATGCCTTGAGAAGGTATATAAACTTAGATGAAGGAACTTTACTGTGCTGTGAGTATTGTTGCCAGGAGTCAGCTGTCAACACTCCCAGGAGACAGGGAATTATGCTTTAGTCACTGAGGCGGCATCTAGTGCCAGACCAGAGCCTTGTTAAACAGAGCCAGAATTTGGAGGATGGATGGTGGGTTTAACGTTTGGGGCTTGATATCTTGTCCCCACAAGCTGCTGCTGGCCTATTCCTTGTCCATTTCTGTGTGGCCTGTTTAGGCCCACTGGCTTCCTGCTTCTTCTTTACCATATTTGGAATGCAAAAATCTACTCATAATTTGGCCCATGGTCCCTTCTGCTTAGACATATCCTTGTAGCTATTTTTTTTAAAAGATGACTATGCCTTCTAGAATATTTCTAAGAAACTGCCTAAGTCACCACTGCTCACCAAGAGACCTTTGCTTTTTCCTCTTCTTAACCATGGGAAAGGAATATAGGAGTGTAGGGAGTGGGTATTTTCTAACCTGGAAAAAACTCATTTCACTCTATATAATTTTTGTTAGCAAATTCCTTCTTTGCACTTACTCCACGGTCTTTCCAAATTCTCCCAAATGTTCAAGCTTTTAAAAAATAAAAGACAGAAATGATAGCAGTTTATTATTTTTTCCACCAAATCTTTCATTTCTATTCCTTTACATCAATGAGCTTAGAATAACTCTGCTCCTGTAACTGGGAAAGGGACTTGGGAAAAGAAAGAAAAAAAAAGCTCTAGTAGTTTAACATCACAAAACACTATAGTCACTGTTATTTTATTATTTATTTATTTATTTTTGAGATGGAGTTCTGCCACAAGGCTGGAGTGCAGTGATGCAATCTCAGCTCACTGCAACCTCTGTGTCCTGGGTTCAAGCAATTCTCCTGCCTCAGCCTCCTGAGTAGCTGGGACTAGAGGCATGTGCCACCACACCCAGCTAATTTTTGTAGTTTTAGTAGAGATGGGATTTCACCGTATTAGCCAGGATGATCTCCATCTCCTGACCTTGTGATCCGCCCACCTCGGCCTCCCAAAGTGCTGGGATTACAGGCCTGAGCCACCATGCGTGGCCTTGCTTTGTAATTTTTACATCATATATCCCCTGATTAGATCAAGAGCTTGTAAAAGCCAAAAGACATACATCATTTATAGTTCAATTAGAGATGTTTACTGATAAAATGAATTCTTCAATCTGAGGGTGGTATTTGTAGTTACAGTAATGTAGATGACAATCTAAGTTATGTTCTATAAACTGTGTCACTGACAACTCAATCTACAGCTAACTTTATTTTTTTAAAAGCAGAGGAGTGGGTTTGTATAGGTTTAGAAATACATCCATCAAGCTAGTTAAGTGAGATAGATTCAAACCTTCAACTCACTGGATTATTTACCAAATTGACTATTCATTATCTAAGGAGCCATATAAACAAGGTACTTTCTAAAATTCAAAATTATGTAAGGTTTTATTTCCTTTTTATGCTGTTATGAATTGGATTGTAGAGGTTATAAGGTAAAATAAGATTACTTTTACAGTAAAACATACAACACATTGTCACAAGAAGGCAGCCTTTGAACATGAATTGGTTCTCAGGTATTCCTTGAAATTTTGAGACAGTTACTTTAATTCACACAACTAAATAATAAAACACTACAGAGGATCTAAGAAGATACTTTGACTTATGCATATTGTTACTTTTTTATTACTGCTAGTGGAAGATGTAATCTATAAGGAAGGCAAGGGCTGAATTTGTTTTATGTAGAAAGACAAATTTCTTTGGGTTGTAGCTTTCAAACATCAATATAGTAGGTCAATGTCTAAATGAGTGTATCAAAGTTCTCACACTAGCACATGTAAATCCACCTCTTATCTACCCAAAATTCTAACCAAGCAAAGGCAAGGTGGAAGAACCAGACAACTGTAAGTGACTAGGATACATAAATGCCACTGGATTTTATGTTTTTAATTTTCAGCCTCCCAAGTTTCACTAAGAGACATGTTATTTGGAGAGGTTGCTAAAGTGTAATTGTATGATATCTCTGTGTACAGTTGGTCTGGACCTCTCTCCGTCCAGTGGTTGCCCTCAACTGATTAGAGCCACCTCTCTAAAGATCACACTTATGTCCCAGGAGCAGTCTGCAGCACTATTAGTGTCTGATCTCCACCTTGTTCCAATTAAGATTTCTGTACGTACTGAATTGGAAAACATACAGGTGTTTTTTGCCTGGTCACTTGTGGTTTTACAACACTTTCCCCGCTCCCCACCACGGCCCCAGGTGATTTTGATGCCAGCCAAAGTGTGAGAACTACTGGCAGCTCTGGCAGAGAGCAACAAAGGCCCAAATCCTCTGCGTGATTTCAAGACCCATATCTGGTTTTCAGCTGTATTTCCTTCTCCTTCTCACAGCTGAGCCCACTCCTCCTCCCTCACCATCTGTAGGCTATGCTTTCCTGCCTGTGTCCAGGATTAGTCCTGACATAAGGCACATGGGGTTTAAGGAGCTCTCTCTTCAGTCGTTATTTCCGCAGCATCTCTGACAGATATATTCTAGTTGTAATCATGGGGCTACCTCCTTTTGTTTCCAATCCCACGCTCATTTTTCTCTATCACATTCTACCTTGTAATAACCTAAATCTTCTGGTGAGCAAGCTTCTTCCTCAATCCAATTTGTGTTTGTAAATTCCTGCTTTGGGGATTGGCTTAGTAATCCACGTATTGCTACTGCCTTGAATGCGGAGACTGCATCCTTCTGTCTGGATTTCTTGAGTTTCTGGATCGTAAACCTTATTAGGGCCCATTTTTCCTAGAATTGGAGCCTCTACTTTGTTCTTGCTACTTTAGTTCCTTCAGAAAGGCACAATCTCTGCCTGAATTTCAAAGTGTTGTCTAGTTTAAATATCCTTTTGTGAGACTTTTGTCTTCCTGCAGGGTGATTTTTTCATTTTACATACCATTGCTAATCCTTTTATCTTGAATGTAATTGAAATAGATTTAATCTGTGTTACCAGCAACAAGAACCCCTTTTATGAGATGGAGAAGGCAGGTCAGTCTCATAACATGTGTCACCCTCCATGTGTTGAATTTATGTCAGAGCCAGGCTCTTTCCTATTTGATGTCTCTCACCAAATTCAGTGTTTATGTCCTAGGATGTGCCCAATACATTCTAGAGTTGATACAAGCTGTAACTTTAGAGAAATTAAATTAAGTTGCTTAATTTAAGCAAAAGTTGCTTAAATTAAATTAAATTAAGTTAAGCAACTTAGGTCAGGCACAGTGGCTCATGCTTGTAATCCCAGCACTTTGGGAGGCCGAGGCGGGCAGATCACAAGGTCAGGAGATCGAGGGTCGCAGTGAGAACACAATTCTACTAAAACTACAAAAAATTAGCGGTGGTGGCGGAAGCGCGTGTAGTCCCAGCTACCGGAGAGGCTGAGGCAGGAGAATGGGAGCCCGACGGGCCGAGGCTTGCAGTGAGCCGAGATTGCACCACTGCATTCCAGCTCACATAGAGCTTAGACTCCGTCTCAAAAAAAAAAAAAGAGCCCGCATCACCAAGTCAATCCTAAGCCAAAAGAACAAAGCTGGAGACATCACGCACCTGACTTCAAACTATACTACAAGGCTACAGTAACCAAAACAGCATGGTACTGGTACCACAACAGAGATATAGATCAATGGAACAGAACAGAGCCCTCAGAAATGATGCCGCATATCTACAACTATCTGATCTTTGACAAACCTGACAAAAACAAGAAATGGGGAAAGGATTCTCTATTTAATAAATGGTGCTGGGAAATGTAGCTGAAACTGGATCCCTTCCTTACACCTTATACAAAAATTAATTCAAGATGGATTAGAGACTTAAGTGTTAGACCTAAAACCATTAAAATCCTACAAGAAACTACAAACTAATACCATTCAGGCCACTTAAGGTAGACGGAACTTCATGTCTAAAAACACCAAAAGCAATGGCAACAAAGCCAAAATTGACAAATGGGATCTAATTAAACTAAAGAGCTTCTGCACAGCAAAAGAAACTACCATCAGAGTGAACAGGCAACCTACAGAATGGGAGAAAATTTTGCAACCTACTCATCTGACAAAGGGCTAATATCCAGAATCTACAATGAACTCAAACAAATTTACAAGAAAAAACAAACAACCCCATCAAAAAGTGGGCAAAGGACATGAACAGACACTTCTCAAAAGAAGACATTTATGCAGCCAAAAAACACATGAAGAAATGCTCATCATCACTGTCCATCAGAGAAATGCAAATCAAAACCACATGAGATACCATTTCACACCATTTAGAATGGCCATCATTAAAAAGCAGGAAACAACAGGTGCTGGAGAGGATGTGGAGAAATAGGAACACTTTTACACTGTTGGTGGGACTGTAAACTAGTTCAACCATTGTGGAAGTCAGTGTGGCGATTCCTCAGGGATCTAGAACTAGAAATACCATTTGACCCAGCCATCCCATTACTGGGTATATACCCAAAGGACTATAAATCATGCTGCTATAAGACACATGCATTATGTTTATTAGCGGCACTATTCTGTAGCAAAGAGTTGGAACCAACCAAAATGTCCAACAACAATAGACTGGATTAAGAAAATGTGGCACATATACACCATGGAATACTATGCAGCCATAAAAAATGATGAGTTCAAATCCTTTGTAGGGACATGGATGAAACTGGAAACCATCATTCTCAGTAAACTATAGCAAGGACAAAAACAAACACATGTTCTCTCCACTCATAGGTGGGAATTGAACAATGAGAACTCATGGACACAGGGAAGGGGAACATCACATTCCAGGGACTGTTGTGGGGTGGGTGGGGGGACAGCATTAGGAGATATACCTAATGCTGAATGACAAGTTAATGGGTGCAGGAAATCAACATGGCACATGGATACATATGTAACAAACCTGCACATTGTGCACATATACCCTAAAACCTAAAGTATAATAATAAAAAACAAAAAAACAAAAAAAACAAAATAAGCCACTTAATTTAATTACTCTAGAATTAATCCCAAAGCAAGTAGAATTCGATTATATACAACCTAATCAACTTTTTTTTTTTCCTAAGGATGACCAAGACTTGCGCTTCAGTGACAATAGTTGTCCCCTAAATATTTATACTCAAAATCTAGGATCATCAGTACAATGTTGAATAGAGGTGACGAACACACACATCCTTTTCTTGTCCTAATCTGTGTGTTTTAAACATTTATACTTTCACCATTAAATATAATATTGTTTATATGTTTTGTTGTGGTTGCTTTCCATCACTTCGAGAAAATTTCTTTTTCTAGCTTGCTGAGAGTTTTTTATTTTAATCAGCAACAGATATTTCTCCAAAGAAATTATCCAAATGACCAACAGGCACATGAAAAAAATGCTCAACTTCACTAATCATCAGGGAAATGCAAATCAAAACCACAGAGATATTGCCTCAAGCTTGTTAGAATGGTCTTATTAAAGAAAAAGATAACGAGTGTTAACAGTGGGGAGAAATTGGAACACTTGTACAGTGTTTTTGGGAATGTAAAACTGTGCAGCCTCTATGGAAAACAGTATGGTGGTTCTTGAAAAAAATTAAGAGAGTAGAACTACCATATGATCTAGCAATCTGACTTCAGGTTATTTATCTGAAAGAATTGAAATTCGGATGATTCTCAGTCTCATTGCAGCATTATTTACACTAATCAAAATGTGGAAATAAGGTTAATGTCTACTGGCAGATGAATAGAAAAAGATAATGTGGTATATTCATACAACATAATATTATTCAGCTTTAAAACAAGAAAGCCCGGCAATATGCAACACGGATGAACCTAGAGGAAACTAATGCTAAGTAAAGTAAATCAGTCACAGAAGGACAAACTGTATGTTTCCACTTGTAGAAAGTATCTAAGATAGCCAAATTCATTAGAATCACAGAATAGAATGGTGATAGCTCTTTAAGTTGAAATCAATTTTGCATTCCTGGGTTTTGTAGCTTTGGTATCAGGATTCGGACTCATAAAACAAGGTTGGAATTTCCACCTTCTTTATTTCTGAAATAATTTTAAAAATTTATTTTTTTTTTAAGCGTTTGAAAGAATTCAGCAAAACTCTTTGGATCTGGAGTTTTCTTATTTTTTCATTTTCTTTAGTTTTATGTTTTCATGTGCAAGTATTTGACAATTAATTACTTTTATAAATGTCAATTACTTCATATGTTCCATTTAAGCTTGTAAATTATTTTATAAGTTTTTTTTTCAAGGAATTCACCCTTTCATCCAAGTAATGAAAATTGGTATAAAATGTTTCACACTATTCCATTATCTTGTTAATGTCTCTTGTGTCTACAACTGTACAATCTCATTAATCCCTGATATTTATAATTTGTGTTTTCTTTCTTTCTCAGAGAACTAAATTTGGTCATGTTAATATTCTCCTGTGTATGTTTTCTGTCTCATTGATTTCTAATTTCTGTTTTATTTCCTTTCTTCTACTTGTTTTGGAATTAATTTGTTCTCTTGTTTTAGATTTTCTTTTTAAGGTAGAAAATTAGTTCACTTGTTTTGAACTTCTCTTTTTTAGAATAAACATTTATACAAAAAATTTACTCTGGGTCTGCTTAACTTTATCCCACACATTTTGATATAGTATATTTTTATTTGTATTCAGTTCAATATATTTTAAAGTGTTTCTTATAATTTCTTCCTTGAGCTAAAGGGCATTTTAAGGTGTATTTAAATCTTCCAATAGTGTAGACTTTCCTGGGTAGCTTGTTTTTACCCATTTCAACTCATTTTCATTATGATCAGAAAGCATACTTTCTATGATTACAGTGTTTTGAAACTTCTTGAGAGATATTTTGTGGTCCACAGTCTGTTGATAAATGTTTCATGTGTAGCATAATAGAACATATATTCAATCGTCTTAGTCAATATCGATTAGGTCAAGCTGTTGTCAAAATTATTTTATCTTAACTTTCTTTTGTTATTATATAAGTTAGCAATACAGCATTAGGTCTTCATAATTACTTGACATTTTATCATTATGAAATAGCTTTCTGTTGTAATATTGCTTGTTTGGAGGTCTACTTTTTCTTATATTAATACAGACACATAAGATTTGTTGTGCTTGTTGTTTCCATGGTATACTTGGAAATTATTTTACTCTCAACTTATCTATATCATAATATTTGGCATGCATCTCTTATAGGTACTTTTATTATCCAGTTAGACAATCTGTGTTTTATTTGGAATATTTGAAATAATCATTGATAAGGTTGGAATTAAGCCTACTATTTTGCTTTTTTTTGGGGCGAGGTCTCGCTCACTGTCGCCAGGCTGGAGTGCAGTGGGCGTAATCACCGGCTACTGCAAGCTCCACCTCCGGTTCACGCCATTCCCCTGCCTCAGCCTCCCGAGTAGCTGGGACTACGAAACCCGCCTGCGCCGGCTAATCTTTTGCATTTTAGTAGAGGCAGGGTTTCACCGTGTTAGCCAGGGTCTTCGCCGTCCGCCCGACCTGCGGCGAATCCCATCACCGGCCACTAAAGTGCTGGGATTACAGGCGTGAGCCACCGCTCCCAGCCTATTTTGCTCTTATGATCTATTTGTTCTGTCATTTTTTGCTCCTCTGTTCTTTCATGCCTTTTTATATTAACTGAACAATATTCAGCATTCCATTTTAATTCCTTTATTGGCATTTTAGAAGAATATCTTCATATAATGTGGTGGTTCTTTAGGGATTATAATAAACATCATGGGCTTATCACAGTCCACTTACGGTTAATAGTCAACGTTTTCATGTAACATAAAGAAATGTTGCAGCAAAATTGTTGTGTTTATTCTCCTGTCAGAGATATTAATTCAGAATATTTTACTCTACACACACTATCAATAGTACACTTAAGTTTTTATTTAAGCCATCAGTTGTTTGTTATAAAACTAAAAGAAAAAAGCCTTAGTTATTCATGTTTATGCACATGCCATTCCTAGAGCTTCTCCTTGCTTCCTGTAGGTCAGAATTTCCATCTGTTGTTATATTTCTTTAGTCTAAAAAATTTCCCTTTGCATTTCTTGTATTTAGATCTGCTAATGACAAATGTTCGAATCTTTCTTTTATCTGAATAAATCTTTATTTTCTCAACAATTACTTTTTCTAGTTATAGAATTTGGAGTTGACAGTTGTTTTTTTTTTTATTTTGAAGATGTAGTTTCATTGCTTTTTAAACTTTCATTTCTGATGACGGGTCATCTATTTGTTCCCATGTATATAAATTATTTTCTCCCTCCCTTTAGCTACTTTCAAGATTTACTCTTTTTTAGCTCAGTGGTTTGACTATGGTATGTCTACATTTGGTTCTCTTTATTTTTATTCTGTTCTTTGAGTTTCTTGAATCTGTAAGTTGCTATATGCTGACAATTAGGAAAACTTTTGGTCTTTCCTTTTCCGAATAGCTTTTCCTGTCTCATTTTCTCCTTCTCTACTCTTTCTAGGACTCCAATTATATTAGTTCTAGACTGGCCCTAATTTTATGAGTTTTCTTCCTCTGTACTCTTAACTGTATTGGGAAATTGTTCTTGATCTGTTTTTAAGTGCACTAATAGTTTTTTCGCCGTTTTTAATTTACTGGTATGTGCATACAATGACATTTTTATATAAGATATTCTGTCCCTCAGTTCTAAAATTTGTCCTGTTATTTCTTTATCATTTTTACTTCTCTGTTGAGATTCTCCATATATTCCCTCTTATGACCATCTATTCCTTAAATCTTTGGATATACTTTTAATAGCTTATTTTAAATTTCTTATCTTTTAATCCCAGCATGTGGGCCATTTCAATGTCTTAATCCATTGTTTACTTTTTTTCTTATGCATCATATTTTCCTGGTTCTAGGTCGAGGCAAGTTAAATTATATGTTAGCTTATGTGGATGATATTTTTTAGAGATAGATTCTTTTATTTTCCTTGGAAGAGTTACTCTTTTTTAACATTAGTCTTCTTTCTGTAGTCAAACACAAAACTTTCATTCCTGAGCTATATGCAATGGTTGAAATCTCTGCTCTGTACTAGCAATTTGGCTGTGGTTTTCTAGTGGGTTCTATGGAGTCTCTTTTTATGAATGTGAAATGTAGCAGCCATCATATAGCTGAATGAAGTTTAAGTGCTGATTTTAGATTTTTACTCTGTGACATTCTCCTCTGTGACTTTCACTTGTGTGAGATTTTCTCCCATGTCACTCAAATTTCCCAGTTCTCTGTCAGCCTGGAACTCTTATTCCTCAAGCTAGTAAAACCCACCGCTTTACTCATAGACATCCAATTTTGCACAGATCATGGACTGTCATCAGGTGTGAAGTTGCATTGATGCAAATTTAAATCATTGCAATTTTCTTTATTCAATGGTTAAATACTTCATCAGTGGGTGAATATTCTACTACTTCTGCGTGTTTTCTGTTTCTCATTACCATCAAATGTGTATTTAATTTTTTTAGAGTTTATAGTTTTTTTCCTTGCATTTGAGTTAGACATGAGCTACTACCACATTTTGTAATTCAAACTTTTTGTCTAACAATGTTTTAAAAAACTCTTTTTTTGGAGGGAATTCTCAAATTTATAAATACTCTAAAAACATTAGGATCAGGGCTCAAATTCCAAGTTTCCCTTGTAACCAGATGTGCATATGAAACATGGCCTTAGCTAATTAAGCATACCCACATATTTGAAAGTAAGAAAAGTGTTAAGAGGAACTGTAGATATCATTTTAGTTGATGCAAGGAGGGAAAAAAAATAACCAACTTTCACTGGTGAACTTTGTCTTCAATTATTGTTTTCCTGTGGGTAAGTGGCTAATTTTCTGGCCTAGAGGTGGAATTAGTATGTTGGTAACAATTGATTTGATGATAACTTGCTTTCATCTTTTTAAAAATTGCTAATCCACCATTGTTTCTGGTCCTGTTTTATACTTATGCACTATATAATCTCTCACGCAAAATTTAGTTCTTTGTTTCTCAGCTTAAACTGGATTTTGATGAGCAGTTTTCACCTTCAAATGAAAGAAATGGCTTTGGTTGATGTTAGACAAAAATAACGAGAGGGAATTAAAGAAATATGTTTGTCATCTTGTGACAGGACATAAAGGAAACTTTGAAAATTCAACAATTCTGCTTCATAAAAAAATAGAAAGTTTCTACTGTTTTTCATTATTTTCAAAGCTATATCATTAAATGAAATTTCTGCCGCATGGAAGATATTTTGAACTGTGTAATAATAACATACAGACCATTAGGAGAGAAATGAATAAAGATGGAAAGAAGTAAACACTGTGTGGTAGTGTAGATGGCGCACAGTTGTGTGCATGAAGCCCTAATACATTTTACCATTGAATTTATACAATAAATGCTAGTTTCCTGTGAACCTGCTAATTAATATGACTTTTGCAGACATTTCATTAACCTAAACAGTTTAGGTTTCCTGTAGACAGACTAGCGTGTATTCTCATCTTTAACCTTTCCATAATATTCCCTAACTACAGATGTCATTGCTTGTTAATAGCAAAAGAATAGCAGTAGCTTATCAAGTCATATTATTTGTTTTTTACTAATATGTGAAGTGATTTTGTCTTTCATTTCACCTCTAGAGCTAACTATGTATTCTAGGTTAACAAAAATTCCAGATCATACCGTCATTAGTTTAAACTTTGCAATGAACTCATTATTTCCATTTATTACTAGCCTGCATTATAGCAATATTTAGCTAATGAATTCTCAAAGTATTTCTTGAAAGGTGAAAGGGTACGTCAAGTAAATGGTGTAATTAATTTATTTATCAAAATTTTAAATGAAGTGTTCTGTTTAATCTCAAAGGGGTACCAATGAAGTTAGGGCATAAGGACTCCATTGTTAACAAAATGAAAAGAATTAAAAAGGATTATTACAGTTTTTCCTCATACTATGATGGCTATAATTTTTTAAAACAGTATAAATGTTTAATTTTTTTTTTTTTTATTATACTTTAGGTTTTAGGGTACATGTGCACAATGTGCAGGTTTGTTACATATGTATCCATGTGCCATGTTGATTTCCTGCACCATTGCTTGTCATTCAGCATTAGGTATATCTCCCTATTGCTGTCCCCCTACTCCCCCCACCCACAACGGTCCCGAATGTGATGTTCCCTTCCTGTGTCCATGAGTTCTCATTGTTCAATTCCCATCTATGAGTGAGAACATCTTTGATTGTTTGGTTTTTGTCCTTCGCGATGGTTACTGAGAATGATGTTTTCCAGTTTCATCCATGTCCCTACAAAGGACATGAACTCATGTACATGGCTGCATGAGTAAGGACATGAACAGACACTTCTCAAGAAGACATTTATGCAGCCAAAAACACATGAAGAAATGCTCATCATCACTGGCCATCAGAGAAATGCAAATCAAAACCACAGTGAGATACCATCTCACACACCATTTAGAATGGCCATCATTAAAAAGCAGGAAACAACAGGTGCTGGAGAGGGATGTGGAGAAATAGGAACACTTTTACACTGTTGGTGGGACTGTAAACTGGTTCAACCATTGTGGAAGTCGGTGTGTGATTCCTCAGGGATCTCGAACTAGAAATACCATTTGACCCAGCCATCCCATTACTGGGTATATACCCAAAGGACTATAAATCATGCTACTATAAAGAGACACATGCACGTATGTGTATTCATGACACTATTCACAATAACGAGAGTTGGAACCAACCCAAATGTCCAACAACAATAGACTGGATTAAGAAAATGTTTAATTTTTAAAGGCTGCTGATGTCTATTTTATTCAAAGATGTGAGCTCTTCAGTTCAACTTGTTGTTTGAAATTTGAACAGCTTTTTCTTGCTCTTGTTCACTACAGTTATTAAACAGTCCAGGCAGGCCTCCAGAGTTACATATATGTATGTGGCTGTATGTGAATATACACATAGAATTACAAATAGCATATAATCAATTTACATAAGACTTTTGCTTTTGATTAAAATCTTCTAAAAGTGAATATAAATTAATAGCAGATGGAGCCTACAAAAATTGTCTAATAGGCAAGTAGGCAAAGATAATCTGTGAACAAAAAGTTTGCTAAAGCAGACTTTTTTTTTACATGTAATAACTTTATATTGAAGGGTTTCCAGATATATGTAATGTTATAGGGCACTTAGCCTTGGACACACGGAGACAAGGGATAGAGCTAGAATGGAAGTGAAAATAAAGGGCAAATTGAGATAGATACTTAAGTGGAAATGAAACACTGCATGCTCTCACTCATAGGTGGGAATTGAACAATGAGAACACCTGGACACAGGAAGGGGCTATGCAAGGGACTGTTGTGGGGTTGAAGTGGGGGAGGGATAGCATTAGGAGATTTACCTAATGCTAAATGAACAGTTAATGGGTGCAGCACACCAACATGGCACATGTATACATATGTAACTAAACTGCTCATTGTGCACATGTACGCTGAAACTTAAATTATAAAAAAAAAAATGATCAAACAGGTGGTAATTTTAAAACACGGCTTTTCCAGGCAGCAAATTTTCTGAATGTATCGCAAAAAAAGATAAATCATGTGTCTATGTAGATCATACCAATGAAATAAACAATAAGGATTACTTATTGGAATATTGAAGATGTTTGGCGAACCGCAGTCAGCTCAAACTGCTTATCCCTAGGACTTTGGGAGGCCCGAGGGATCACGAGGTCAGAGATCCAGACCATGGTGAAACCCCGTCTCTACTAAAAATAAAAAGGTAGCTGGGGTGGTGACGCCTGTAGTCCCAACTATAGGAGGCTGAGGCAGGAAGAATAGGCGTGAACCAGGAGCAGACTGCAGTGAGCGAGATCGCTTCCACTACCTCCAGCCTGAGTGGGCGAGACTCCGTCTCAAAAAAAAAAAAAGAAAGTGGTTGATAATAAATAAATTATTTATATTTAAGGTAGAAGCAATAAACTTGATTTTTAGGGGGTTCAATGACTTCCTGAAAATATCCTTCCACGGATTTTCTCAGAATGTCTAGTTGGCAAAAGCATAGCTCCAAATAACTTCTTCCTGTCAATGTCTACAGAACATTTACAGTTCAATTTCTGAAAGTTTCAGAGCTCCCACTGACCTTACAGGCTGAATGCCCATCAGGACAAAATATTAGTGATGGTGATTGGATCCTACAAGTGAAAATCTAGGCAAGGAAAATCTTCTTCCTTCTTAATGAATGCTTTTTATGTCTCTTCATGTCCTTCTAGGTAGAGCAACACTCTGGAGACCTTCTTTTGAGGCATTT
>JAKGGE010002230.1:0-27984 GCA_023748175.1 Hoolock leuconedys | reverse complement strand
TATGACACTCCTGGAGACCTTCTTTTGAGGCATTTCATCCACCCAAGTGGATAGAAAAACTTGGTGTTGGCTAGGGGGCGTTCCAATGGGAAATTTATTTTTCTTGAATGTTGATATTTTATTACAGATAAAATGAATGTACAATAGATAGGTTGTTTCCTGTCTATCTTAAGCATTAAATTATAATTAATGAAACTACAATGACAACCATTTAAGATAAGCTGTTACTACCTACTCTAAATTCCTAAAAGTACTTTGTTTTAGAAAATAATTATGATAAATAAGTTGGGGATGCTAATTAATCACTCATTAATACCCATCATGATATATGTCCATATTCTAACATGGTAATATTATAAAATAATAAGCTTAACTAAATATATATTGCTTAATCCACACAATATGCGCTTGTTATTTCAAGATATGACATATTCAAGTATCAGCATCTTTCATAACTCTTGTCCCATTTTGTTGTTTAGGTCAAGATATGGCGTCTCAAGTATCAACATGATTCATAACTTGTCTCTCTGAAATAAATAAAACTTTCATCTCTCTCCTCTTCTTTCTATTTCTCTTCCATCTCATCATATTGCAAGCCACTGGGCCAGCAGTTTGGAACCATGCCACCAGGAGAAGCAAGAAAGTTGACAATAGCTGAGCCATGATTTACCACAGAAACCAATAAAAAACATTAATGGTCAAGAAAAGCGGCTATTCAGGATCTTGTTGAAGAGCAAGGAACTTTCTTGAACTAATATTTCTTTTATCAGTGATCAGTTCATCGGCATCTTGAGTTAAAATTTATTCATAAAGTAGTAGTTTTATGCAGTAACAAAATTTAGGCATGTGCTATTTAGAAGTGATTTAATCCATTCTAATGCAGCATAATAACTATTAATCTATAACAAGCAGAACTTGTGGTAATGGAATGAGTAGTTCAAACTTCAAACTGCTGGAAGCTTTCATTACTTGGATAGAAGTTACATTGGCAATGTGTGGTTGTGGCCTCCAAAAGCATCTACATAATTGAAGTTCTAAACTCTTGTGAACAATAAGGTTGCTATGGAAGGAAAGACACCAGGAGAATCACTTGAATGAATCATACTAAGAATGGGTAATAAGGATACGCTATCCAGAATACATTAGAAATTTGTAATTTGTAATATTTCTAATTGCAATCCAGTTCTTCCAAAAAGAGTCTTTAAAACATCCATTGAATTTTTCTAGTAAATTGATCATACTACTCACTTTGTTATCTTAATTATAAAACCATTTATATAAGCATTATTTCAAAACATAAGGAAACACCTATCCCATTATTTGAAAGATGGAGCTCTTCCTGTTGAAAAGAGACACCAACTATTAATAATAATATACTTTTAATTGATCACTATCTAGTACATTGCGTTTTCCGCAAATAATCAAGCTCACAACTGGTGAGAAAAAGAAAAAGATGTGAACTTGTGGTTAGCACACCATTTGGATCTGATGCAGAGGCAGAACTGTCATGTACTGTCGATCTAGAATTAATCTTCCAGGCTGAATACATGAACAGTTCGCTGTCCTTCAGGGGCTATAACCACTGCAAGTTAACGAGAGAAAGCAAAGCCCCATCTCTGCTCATCGCCTCTTCTAACCTATTTCACCAGGAAGAATTAAAAATTACAGTGAAATGAGTAAGCTTATTAGCAGAAATATGAATGCATAGAAATGGTATGAGCTCTGTAAGAGCCGCACTTCTATTTGCAATTAAGGTAGTCCAACCATAAAAGTTCAAGTTTGTCCAAATATTACTGGCAAAAGAATGTTAAGCTACAGTAAAAGATACCGCAGTTCACCAGACAAAAATGATATTATTACTTTTAAACCTAAAGCTGCAACTGAATCGAGAAGAAAAAATGCGATAAAAAATAAATGTGGGAAAAGAGAGTAAACAAAGAAAAGAAAGGATCCACCACTTGAGTGATTGCATGGCATATGCAACTCTACCACCTCGTGGTAATCCATGTTACTATGCCCAAGTACAATTGATGTTACTGCTGGCATCTCAATCCATTATTTTCTATTCTACTCAAATAGTTGATGCTCTAGTCCACGGTACATGAACAAATAACAAAATCTTTCTTCACAGAGGGGCCAAGGCGTAAGGCCGCGATGAGTCAGGGTGTGGCCCAGTTGATGTTTGGCTGGGTTAAGTAGCACTCACCCAAGTTGTACCAGCAAATGAAACAGATTGACCCGTTCCAGAAGCTAGGGTACCCCGTGAGACAGAAAGCTTGAACATGGAAAATACGGCGGTAGGCTGCAATTTGATTGTAAAGCCCATGGTAGCTCATGAATACAAAGGTTAGATAGGTACTGCAGCATACCACTGCGACGTGGCGTGCATATGGGTCGACAAGGGGCTAGGTAGATTGGTACAACGATAGCCTTCCATGTACCATGTGTTGGTGCGGCTTATTTTTTGATGATCTGACTTCGGTTTATACCGTAGGCAATTTGGTTGGTACTGCAAATCTGGTTGTAAGGCGAACCTTGCATGAATAAACCCCTTGAACAAACTCATTCATAAACAAATTTGTTAGTATGAGGTTAAAATGATGTGTTGTATTGGAAGCGTTATAAATGATACATACCAATTCAGTGGATGGAAACCGCCAGCGGACCTCTATCTGCGGCGATCCGTAATAAGGGACCGCGTGTCGAAGGCGGTCCGGGGTTTTGTACCAAGCCAAAACAATGAAATCATTAGTACACCGTTAAAACCATTTCGAATGTTACCAATGAAGGGTTGGGATTTATTGAATTGGCGATTCGTTTGATGGGTTTGAACTAGATTTAGGGTTTTAATCCCTTTCTACTCCCTGTTCACTCCCCTTTCGCCAAAGCTCTTCTACTCTCTCGTCTCTTTCCATTATCTTTCTCGTTCTCTCACATTAGCATTCTCTTAAAATACGATTTATGGATTGGATTAAATTTGGGAGGCTAATGCGTATTATATGGAGAATCATACGGTAATAATGATACGGTGATAGTTGGTCACTTTTCTCCAGATCAATAGTCTGATGATCGATCTTATGATACGAAGCAATAGATGGAGTGGCAAAGTAGGAAGTTCGGTATTCTCCTGACCTACATGCCAATGGAAATTGCCCACTTGGCCAGGTACTCTAGGGAGTTGCACCTGGGACATGTGTGGTTCATGACGTTGAACTCACGATCGTCACCCGTATTGAGTGCAATGACATCTACGATGTATCGATGCTATCAATAGAGTATGATTAATTTCGGGGATTGGAATTAGTCCGAACATATCATGAAATGATATACAAATGAATCGTAGGGTCGAGGACCCTGATCCATTCTTTCATGAAGTCATGTTGTTCTTTGTGGTAGTGAGGGTATATCCATCAATCGATCCATTTTATTATTTCATTCGTTTGAATAATAAAATCAACTCAAAATCTAACAATTTAAATTATTTCTTTCGAAATAATTGATATCGACGGGCGTTCGAGAATGTCTTCTGAAAGCTATTCATTAAGCTTTGAAAAGATGTACTTACTATTCTTTTGTAACTTAGAATATTTACTGGCGAAATTATACTAATTTATATTTATTTCAACTTAAAACCCTAATCTAAGTTTGTTTTGTTTTTAGTATTTTTGCCCTTTTTTGTGTGCGTTAGCATTCCACGACGTAACACTCAACTTACTGCCGTGCGATGTCGACCCGGTAACAGCGTTGGTTTCGGAAACGGTAAAGACAAACCTTAGTTTGTAAGTTCACCGTGGTAAAGCATGTCTATGAGTTCCTGAAATAGTATATCGATGAGTTGTCATTATAACGATACATGAATAAGTTTATAAACTAATGATAAGCCGTAATGACCCTTGACATATGTCATGTCAATGACTTGATGTGTAAGCGAAAAAACAAATGTAATGCGGGTGGAGCTCATATTTATTTTTGCTGAATTGTTGCATCAATAATTAAAAATGAGAAAATCAATTAATATTTAGTAAAAATTACAGATATATATTTCTTTGGAATTGAAAAGGATGGATCGGCTGACAATACACAATTAATCATGATTTTGTATTTTTATAGACTATACATCATATGCACTTACAGTTTGAATGTATATTGAAAATATCTAACATTGTTGTTGTTATTATTTTTTGTTTGTTTTTATTTTTATTTGTATTTACTTTTCATAAATAGTGTTGGAAGTTATACCAACTAAATTCTTAACATTGAAATAATAGCTGAATTTTAAAACCTTCTCATTACCAATTTCAGCTTGAGGTCAGTTCAACAACAATACACAATTTTTCATTGTTTTATATATTATGATGGACCATGGATTATCACAATTGAAGTCCTACTTAAATGTTGTTGATATTTTTGTTCTCTTTTTTGGATGTGTTTGTTTTTCATAAAAAAGTGATGGAACTTACAGAAACTAAATTAAGTTGTGTACTGAAATGAAATAATAGCGAATTTTTCTTAGCAACTTGATTTAAGTCTGGAGCTGACTCATTTTACACTGAAACTTGACTCAAACTATGCTCATTAACAAGATAAACAAGTCATTAGGAACTGAGCTTATACAAAGCGAGATTAGCAAAGCTGTCAAGTGCAAGAAAACCGATCAAGCGAACATCATTTTCAAAGCTCAACAAGGCCCCGAACAGAGCTTTCGAGGCTACCTATTGAAGCTAATTGAGACTCTAGCTAAAAACTCGAAGCGGCGATTACAAGCATAGAACATGGACAGTATCCATAATTATGGATACAGTTACTTTGTTAGAATAAAATATACCTCTTAAGGTTGAAACTTGGTTGAGTGAAGCAAAATGGGAAAAGAACGTGGTGTTACACTATATAAACCTAGATTAAGTTCAGTTCAACAAGCAACAAGCTATAATAAGAAAGTAAAAAGAAAAAGTCATTATAGTTCCAAACCAAGTAAAATTGTTAGATTTTTAAGCAACAACAACAACAAACATGAAGTCCCAACTATTTGAGAATTGACTACATGGATCTTTTGTCATTTATTGAGATAAAGTTATATGTTTATTGATTTCAGAATACTTAATTTATGAATTTTTTATTAAAGTCTTTTTGGGTCTTTCTCTACCTCTACTCGTGTCGTTAATATTAATTATTTCACCTCTTCTAACTATCATTATCCTATAGGTCTCTAATCATATGTCCATACCATCTTAAATGATTTTATCTTATCTTATCCTCTATCAAAGCGATACATAGTTGTTCAAATACAAAATTTTTTCCCATCTTCCTAGTAATTCTACACATCTATCTCAACGATGCTTATCTCGACAACATCAAAACTTTGCTAGATTTTTAAATATTGACATATATGTTGAGAATTTGGAGTAATATAAATCTTTATATAAGAAGAAAGGATATTAACACCAACAATTTACATGCACTAAGAGGTGTATCTAGTGCACAAGGCTCTTGTCAATCGAGTGCGGAGGTTAATGTAAGTAACATTAACAATTTGCATCTTTAAATTTACAATTTTTTTTTGGTAAAAACCAAATAATTTTGTTGACTGAAACATAAAAAATGAACTTGATTTTCACCCCCTACTTGGCTTTGATTTCCATTACCATGCCAGACTCTTTTAAGCCCTTAAAACTTATAGCGTCAAAACAGCTTAGGCATGTCCATAATTCAATGTCCATATCAGGTGCTCATTTTCTCCTATCCACCAAAGAAGTTAACATGCCAACTAGGATTGAGTATGACACTTGAAACCCAACACTTGAAGCCAGGCCATGATGCATTGGTCAATAGTGATTCTCTTGTTACAATCTGGTGGGAATAAGTACCCTCACCCTATAAAAACTGCTCAATACACAAATGGCAAACAATTTCTTGACTGGTAAAGCTATTGAATGTGATTTTAGATTTTGTCATGGCGTTGGTTAAATAAATTATCATTTTTTCCTGAAAACAAAACTTCAGACAAATCTAAAGCAATATAAGCATTGGAAGATGAAAAGTAAATCAAGGAAAAATTATTGAAACTTTGCTGCCTTTTTCAATACATGAGATGACACCTCATTAAATAATCCTATGATTGTTAGAACTAAGAGCTCAAATCGTGAAATAGCCCATCCAGTCAGTCAGTAGACTCGACAACCAGGTAAAATTAAGGACTGAGATTTATTTGCTCAAGACTTGGGATAAACGTGTGGACGTTTGGTTGAGTATGTGCGAGGCAAATAGTGACGGTTGGCAGTTATCTACAATTATCCTCTAACTACAGGAATAGATCGAATAGCTAAATTGAGTTAACAATCTATTATCAGTGGTTTTGGGGCAACCAGTTCATCTTCCTATCTTGGTTTTCAATCACCACATCATTTCCGCCCTAGTTAGGTGTTATTCTCATCTTGATTAAGTTTAATTAATCATTTGCATATCTTTGCTATGATGTTTGCAATTAGATGGGATGAAAAGACTATCATGGCGATGATTTACAATGCTGTCGAGCCAGCTAGGTAATCCAATAAGTGGGAAATTCATACTTGCCTAGGGTTCCACAGCATTTGAGACAGTCTAACAGTTTAAGAGTTCACTTGAAAAAACAAAAAATCATACATAAGTAGCTACCATAAAACCTAAAATAGAAGATATTATCATAAAAATTCTTGAGACAAACATAGATTGAAAACAAAAACCAAATGAGAGGGATTAAAGCTAATTGACAACAAAACATAATCTGTAAGTTTTCCTCAGTTAAACAAAAGTTGCATAATATGGCAACATATTAAAAGAAATAAAAAGTAAAATCAAAAAGAAACGGATTTCGATTCTCAACTGCAAAATGAATTGCGGAAAATAGTTCACTTGCTTTCACGATAGCACAAAGAAGAATAAACAAATCAAAAGATCTAATATAAGTTACTAAACAAAGGGAAAAAGAGAGTGATCTGATGGTACACGACAAAAGGAAGTGATAATGTAGCGAAAATAACAGTAATGTGGAAAAAATAACAGTAATGGAAAAGAATATTTTAAACACTTAAGTACCAGGTGACAAGAATAGCGATTTAACAATAATAGGTATGATATGATGGGAAGGAATCAAGGGGAAAAAAGATGATGGAACTGGTAAAATCATTTGCTGTGATATTAAAGGAAAAGCAGTATGGGCATAATAAAAAAAATAAATATACAGAATACAAATTCAAATAATAAAAAGTATAAGAGAGAAAGAGAGAAGATAACCAATAAATAGCAGTGAATGTCAATCAGCAGTAAAGGAAACAAAGGTGCAGGGAGGGTAATTGGAAATGGAAATACAACGAAAAAGGCTGAAATAGAGGAGATTCATAATGCAAATATCAGCAGGAAGAAAGAGAGGAAAAGATAACATGATGCCTATTTTGCTGCCAGCTAAATATCATTATAAGTTCTTACACATATTCTCTAACTAAGTTTGTGATGTGGCAATCTACCTTGGACTTAAGCTTGGAACTATATTATTAGGCAATCAAATTAATATAAATTTCATGGCTACAAATAGAAGTAATCTGATGTATAAGATGCTAATAGATTCAAATGATCTAGAACAAAGCTTCTAGACCGAGATCAATATTTTCTTTCAAAATTATATAGCCTGCTCTAAGAATATAGGTTGACCAGACAGCATAGCCATGTAGATCAATGAGCATAAGAATTAAAATCTTAGCTCAAAAGCAAAATATATGATGACACAAATTTTACTATTATAAGGTAAAAGCTGACGTATTCTGATCAGAATTAAAGAGCATAATTTGAAGTTTACTAGGCTTTTGCATTTGAATCTCAACATGTAACCAACATAAAAAAGGTATTCTATTAATGGTGCCATAATTGTTGGAATGAACATTTCCTGTTTGAAACAACTCCATGGTTGATTTTGCGGGTTATGATGCTACCTGTTTGTTTGACTTAACAGAACAATGGAGTTGAGCATCAACTTTAAAGTTCAGTAAATACAATTAAGATAACTTTATGAATTTCAATTATGTTTATAACTTATAAACTATGCAGTATGCGAATTT
Source organism: Hoolock leuconedys (assembly GCA_023748175.1). Taxonomy (NCBI): domain Eukaryota; kingdom Metazoa; phylum Chordata; class Mammalia; order Primates; family Hylobatidae; genus Hoolock; species Hoolock leuconedys. The sequence continues at coordinate 19,897 of JAKGGE010002230.1, read as the reverse complement.
CCGATATGAACAATTGTTTCACCACAAAAATGTAGGTGTTTGTAACTTACAAATTACTGATTGAACAATGGCATGGTGCATGATATTAAACAATAGAAAAAGAAAAATTGATATCCATGGTAAGTTTGATCCAATCGAGGTCTTACTTCTTAGAAGAATTCCATGTAGGCTGTGCTAATACAATCAGTACTTGCCGGAGCTTGCAGTTGCAATCAACCAAAATAAAATATGAAAGTCTTGAAGCGGCAAATGCTGAATCATGTTGCCGTATGAACTTTATGGAGCCCTCGCCCCTTAGTGCTCCACCTGACCTGGCCTTCCTGACCACGGGTGGGGCAGGCACAAACGACCCCTGCTGCTGTGACAGCGCATAAACCAGGATTGGGCGCGGTCAAATCTGGTGAGGTCCGCAAAATTGTACACGGGTATTTTATGGTCGAGCTTGCGATGATCCTGCTCTCTACGGAGCCGGACAGCGCGGACATCCGGCCAGCGACGGCTTATTGCACCGGCTCTGGGTGATCATCCCAAATGCGCGGCACTTATTGGGCGGATATTACGGGCTAGTCCGCTCGACGAGAAGCGCGAGGATGTTACACCTGAACAGCATCTCGACAGCGCCGACGCCACCGCCGTCGAAGTCCCGGCAAAATATTTCCCAGGGGTCACAGTTGTAGATCCGGAAACCCTATCGGTGCTGGCAGCAAGCAGCCGTCGTCTGGTGAGAGGAAAGTGGGGCGGCGGCAGCACTAAGATCGGCCTCCACCTTCCAGCAGCGACACAGGCAGGGCTGACAGGTGAGGCGGCGAGGAAGGTCTGCCGGGAGAAACCCATTTCGTGGGAAAAGTACCGAATCTCAGGAGGCCGTCGACAGGAGGCACCAACTGCCGCAGGACTCGGGGTTCGACAGGCTCTCCTCCTCCCTCCAGGAACAGGCTGGAGCCAGGCGGCGGGCAGATCCTCGGAGGGAGGCCAAGCAGAAGATCGAGGATCAGGAATACCGGTTAAAATGCAGGAGAGAAAGCGAAGAAGAAGGAGGAGCGATGGAGGGATCGAGATGGGAAACCATGGATGGAGAAAGGGGACGAGTAGAAGCAGATGAAAGGAGGCAGGCAGGGAAAAGGGGAGGCGACGAGGACTCGCTTAAATAGAAGACAACACGGATTCGTTGTTAAATTACAGGTTATGCCTGAGATTTTAATAGTGAATAGGGTTACTAAGTTAAAATCTGTGGGGATCAGTTGACATTTCATCAATTGTATGTAAGTAAAACAACAACTTTATTCTTCAGTCATCAATGGCGGGGATATGAGGGGGCCTGCTGACACCATCCAGCCACACAACGATATTTATATTTCTTATTTCTTCATGTGAGGTAGACCTGAAACTCAAATCATAATTCCTTATATTTGATAATGTATTTTACATTTATAAGTTTCAGAGATGTTTAGTGATGCTTGTCAGTATCATCTGAACAAAATTTCTGATGTTCTTCATAGTAATGTCATATATTATTACATATTCATCTTGGAATATATCCAAATATTAAGGTAAATCATCTCATATTTATTATAGGATCAATTAAGATTGGTAACCAGTATCATTTTTTATCAAAACAAATTAAGATTATAATTGTTTGTGTCATATGATCTGTCTTGTTTACAAATTTAAGCGTCATATCAAACCACTGAATCATCCAAAATGGGATCACTAAATCTGTCAATGAGATATAAAATAAACAAAATCCTTAAAAACATACATCAAGCATTAAGCAATAAAATATCTTCACGTTTATAATTTTCATCCGTGAATAATTTCCCATCGGCTCATTCCCATAAATAACATAAACATTTGTTTTAAGGGGACTAAACATAATTTTTAAAAAAGTTCCATATATCTCAACTGTGTTTAAATCATAAAAATTATCGTATTATTTGAGTGAAACTAACATAAATTTTGTAGTACCCATTTCATTTATATAATATATATTATATTATTATTTATTATAGTATGATTGTATTTTTATTTATTTAAAAATTTTTAAAAATATTAGAGGTGAAATTTGCATAATACATCGTATATAATTTTGGCTCACTCAGATTTTATCTGTGTTTGTCGATAGCAACTTGGCTTCAAAAGCATAATGTTGCTGTATGTAGACGAGATATAATTTGATGTTAAAATAAGTTAAGGTGTGGTATTGTTATTTGTTGGCAACGAAACTAAATAAAAGGCAGTTGGAAAAGAATTACATATGTATTATTGTAAATCTCTACTAACTATTGTAAGTGTGTTAAAACATTAGGAATTTCTAATGATTTATTTATTTTAATAATTATTCTAACAAAATTAAGAATAATTTTTATACGAATTGAAATCCCTTATTTGTGAAATTATATAGTATCAAGGACGCAAATATCCGATTGACTGCATCAAAATTCTATATTCATTCTAATGGAAGGATTGGTTTAATTAAGTTCAACCAAGTCCAAATTAATTATCAGAATCCCCAATCATGTATTTGTGTAAGTTACAACGCTATGATGATCTAGGAACTAAATCATTACAGGATTGAGAGTTCCAAAACAGGCTCTGTGGTGTCACACTAATGAATAAAATATAAGATGAACAAAAGATTGAATATCGAACACTCTAAAACTTTATACATTCACTAATTTGCACTAGCAACATCGACGACATGATGAAACGAACAGGGAGAAGAGGAAGTCGTCTTCTTCTAGAAACCAAGAGTCGCCGGCATCATCGAATCCGGCATCGTATGCGCCGTAAGGCTGAGGCGTCATCCCCAATCAAAAGCCGAGGGCACCGCCGAGGAGCCGCTCTAACCCATCCAGACCTGTTCTTCCTCTGCGGCTGCTACCACCGGTGCCGGCGCCGCCGCTCACCCGTACCCCGCCGGAGGTACCGTAAACCTTTATATGGTGGCGCTTGCTGGTACCCCGACGTAGGGAGACGGCGGCAGCCTGCCCGATATGCGGGATACGGGGCCGAGCTGGGGAGCCCGGCGGGTACGCCATCACAGGCTCATCCGCCGCCGAGGACGGCGCGCTGAGGACGGGGCCGCAGGGGCGCGGGCGAGCGGAGGCGGTGGGCGTCGAACGGCCCGACGCAGTGGCGAGCGCCGGGCCGCTCGCCGAAGGCTGTAGGAGAAGTTGAGGACGCCCTTGGGCTTCCGGATCATCCCGTGGACTGATAGCTGACAGGTAGACGGGCCGCGAGGCCATCGCCGGCACCGGCGAGATCGAAGAGAAGGACGCGGACCTCGCCGATGTCACGACCGAAGGGCGCGCTCGGTGCGGAGGAGGATGTGAGAGTGGCGATGAGCGACGTCGTTGGGGACAGTGGGTGGGATTCAGGACGGGTTGCAGCCGCCCTCGCGATCGGCCAGTCGTGCGCTGCCACACGCGGGGATCGCTAGAGATGGTGACAACGGCGTAAAGCGGTCATCTTGGAGACGTTGACGTTCTTGGGTCATGGCCGAGATCAGGTGATTTCCATCGTTCTAACCGCCATGGTTCGATCTGGGAATACTACGTTAGTTGGAAGGCGTTTGGGGTTTGGGAAGACTTCGACCGACGATCATTATATAGCGACAATGATTATGTCGGTTTTGGCGAAGCGGTATCGGCTGTTTCGTAGCAGCTTCGCGTATTTGTTTACGCGTTTTGTACTGAAATTACAATATACCGTATTTACCTGCTGCGTGGAGCTCGAAATGGAATGGCAAAGAACGGTATGGCGGTCGAAACCCGTCGCAATTTAGCGGGCCAACTTTAAAAACGAGGCCGTGTGGGCCTTTCTTATTTGACGGATGACTGAGGTCACAATTATTCATCCGATTTGGGACTGACCAGCTTTGCTGAGGCGGTTCTGTGGACGAGGTCGCCCGCGTTGTCAGTGCCAAAGTCGCCGACGATGGCATGACTTCAAGGAAGTTTCTCATTCAGAGTAAAATAGGCAAAAATATGTGAACGTCTAAAAAATAGGTTTCCAGTTTGACAATTTTCCAAACGTAAATTATAGTTGTGCTCAATAATAAAACATTGAATTTTCAATCAACTGCATGGATACTTTTCTTATAAAATAATTCTAAATAAATAAATAAAAAGTAGTAATTTTTTACTATTTTTTAATATGAATTATTTTAGACTAAATAACAATTTTAAATACGATTACCCATGTTCACCTCTAGACGGAGTTGGTGGGGTTCTCTTACCAATTCTATTAGGACCATTTTTTATATATAATTGACAGGTTCTCTAACCATTATCAATTTTATTATATCCATTAGGTATTTATGTGAGTATTTAAATTGGAATCGAATTTATGTATCTTTTTCTATCGAGATACATCCCATATGTGATTAAACTATACCCTAAATTAAGTTCATTAAATAATAAATCCGTGTATTAAACAAATATAGAGTTAGGATAGATTTGTCTAACACACAGCAAGGGTTTAAGTTGAGATACAGGGAGAATGGAAATTAATATGAGATCCTTAAAAAGGGGCTATATGGGGTGTACTTGATAAGATATTTTGATGCTTAAATTAATAAGATTTGGAAGCTCTGATCAGATGCCAAAGAGAGCATTCTAAACACACCTAGAGGATTTTTATGGTAAGATTCATCGAGCACCTTGGATTGAGATCATGATAAATATAAAAAAATGGTATGAGTATTATTTACGGACCAATGGGGTGTGAAATTATCAATCGAACCTATGGGATGTGGGTAACAACTTGTTGACTCAACTTTCCCATTGTTGTCGATACTGATCAAGATTGTGAGGTCAAGTCAACACCCCTAGTTAGTGTCATGCTATTAGTCTTGTAGGGTTGGATCTCGTGTGATGTATCGATTAAATAAGATTAAGGTGTTAGTTGGAGTGTTAGATATGCGAAAATAGCTTGTTTGTCCAAATGGATCAATGATTACTTATGCATCCTGTCTCTCTTATCATCTTCTTTGATCATGTTTTAATGCATGAAGTGGGATTGAGGTACGATGTACTATTCCGATAGGTGTCAACCTAATCTATGATTATTGGGCGATGTTTGTACTTAAGTTAATTATATCTTTGAGAGTTATTTCCCTTATTGAATTTCCGGTTGTGTTATCAAAATGCTCCGTGACTAATTTAGCCATGTTGCCGTACTTTTATGGATGATTCAATTACATCATCATTGTGGAACACTTCATGGTTAATTCGATCATGTTGTTATTGGGCTTTATGGTCGAATCAATAACATCATTATCCTAATACACTTCATGGATGATTTAATCATGTCATGGATTTACCGTACTTTATGGTCAATTGGTCATACCATCGTCGTCATCAAGCGGCTTCATGATCGATTGATCCTTGTCATCGCCGTCGAGAATGTTTTAAAGATTGATTCAATTACTCATCCAAAGATATTTATGGTCGATTCAAGAGTAGCCATTATTGCATGATGCTTTATGACTAATTCAGTTGCATTGTTGAGAGATGCACCTTTGGGCGATTTAGTCATGTTGGTGTTGAGGAATGGACCCTCTATTTATAGTTGAGGGAACTCTTCATTAGATCTTATGATTTTCGACAAATGACATAGTATGAAGTTAAAAAGATTACTTACAAAGTATGATATCCTTGGATCCTTAATGGTTTGATTAACAACTCATGTAAAGCTTCATATTAGGCCATGTACTGTATACATGTAATCATTACAGGGATATTTATATCCAAGTCGAATCGGAACAATCTGATGACATATGACATATTAAATTTGTCTGATGGTGATAGCATGAGCAAATTTGAACTACCATAGGGTTTATTAAGTATCCAAAATTTAAAAGTGATAAAAAGTAAGCGAAGCATGCATGACACAACGAATTATGAGTCATACATGCGTGTTCGAACCTTACTCAAAGAATGGTGTCACGATATCAATATGATTAAATTTTCCAAAGGTGCATCTCTTATTAATGACATGGTTGAATTAATCATAAAGCATTCTATATTATTAGCGGCTATTAAATTGACCCAATCCCACTAGCCTCTGTCACCTTAACCTAAAAATAAACTTAGAAGGACCTCGCCTCCTCTACATATTTGGACAACCAAAATTTATCTTAACATATAGATACTTAAGAAATTTTAATGTCCATTGTCATTATCATTCAATGATGGTATAATACTTTTTAAATTTCACCATAAAATATAAATTTAATTAATTACTTATGCATCCAAAGTTCAAATCTAAGTCCAAAGGGTAATCAACAAATGGCGTCACTTTGCCCTAAGACTTAAGTTTATCGAACTCTCCATCCATACCTCAAAATATTTCCTCTAGGTTAAAACCAACTTTTGGGCATGATAATTAAGGTTAATTATTCACCAAAATTAGCTCATCATTGTCGACTACTAACTTGAGCATTGAGATCTTATGTCAAAATTTTCATTACGACCTTAGTCTTTATATAAATCAATCATAGAGCATGCGATCAAGCATCCCTCGGCCCCAAGTGAGCATGAATCTTCCTCTTAACATCATATTTTGTATGCTTATAGTCCTAATTAGGAGTTGGGCTAATCCAAGCATGCTATATTTTTTTTATCATTTTAAGTACTAAGAGCCAATGTTATAAGAACATTATTTTGTCAACCACTGGAGTGAGCACCATAGCAAAGAGATTGCTCCACCCATATTCCCACATACACAACCTAAAAGTGCTTTCTAGTATAATAAAGTCAATACTTATAACTTAAGATGCTCTTTATAATAACAACATAACCAATATGGCATGAGGTGCTTTCTATCACAATAACATAATCAACATGGCACGAAGTGCTCTCAACAATATTAGTATAGCTATAGTCAACTCTATCACGATAACAACATGACTAATATGGCGAAGCACTCTTTATGATGATTGTGTGATTGATATGAATAAGGAGCCCCATGATGATGGTGTGATTGATGCTCTCTATCGTGATGCGTCGACATAGCGAAACTCCTCTATGATGACATCTGGCCCGACACAATCTAAAGCAATCATTTTAACAATAATGTGGTCGAAATGGCTCAGATGCTCCTTCGATGAAAATATGGTCAAAATGCTCTTTACGATGATAGTATAATCAACGTACTCGAAACACTTTCTCTCACGGCGTGACATGGTTGACATAGCTCAAGGGCGATTGACATAATTAGGCGCTCTTGTTGAGGTGACACCACTTGAGGCATTCTCTATGATGGCATTGCGATTGATATAACCCAAAGCACTCTTCATGACACAATGATCATGACCCAAAGCCACGCATCATGATGTGACGACATAACCCCAAGCACTCTTTTGTATAGTGTAAACCACATCCAAGACACTCTCTATATTGATATTGTGACAAATAGTCAGAAACACTCTCTACAATGACAACATGAACGACATAGCCTGCCTCTGCTTTTACACATCATTAGAAATCTATAATGCATTAATTTATCATCACATGAACAATGGAAAACATAAAACAAAAATCTCTACCCTCTCAAAAGGTGTTTATCATCGCGTGCAAAGATCAGCGAAAACCGAAACCTAGTAAAAGCCATGAGATAGTTGGATTACCTTAGTGGAGATCGGGGATATTCCTAAATCTCTTTATGGGGATCCAGAGCAGAAAGATGAAGAAGGCATCATTCTCTACGGTGATCTACTAATGTAAATAGGCAGTCAGCGACGCATTCTCAAATCTCTATATCTACTCAATATCCGGGAGAGGAGAAAGGGAGAGGAGAATAGAGGTGGCAACTACCTAAGCCCTATGTGACCTTTAGTTCTCTCCTATTTATAGTGACCCCCTGAACTTCTTAACCTTAATGGATCATGCCTTATTGGATACTAGCTCTCCATCCAATTACCTCAAAGATTAGTGAGTCTTTTACCCAATAATTTCTTCTTAGCTCTATTATTAGATCTCATCCATAAGATTAATATTCAAGAGCTTACTGATATCCAATAAGACAGGGTTCGACAGATATGTCATATACAACCCCCTACTTGTTACAATGGCCTACCATTTCATGCAGACCCTCTAGGCTCAATATCAAAGCCTAATCGCGAGTCATGAATCCTTTTTCTAACTCGCTGAATATTATTCCCATAATACTCACTCATCATCGACATGGACGCATTATACCACTACGCTAAGGTCTCCCTAGACGCATACAAGAAAATCCAATCATTTAGACATATCTATCCTTAATACTACTAGATAGTTCCTCATATATCTAATATCCTAGATCGAGTATCGAAAGCATGTCAAGCAGTTAGACTCCAGAAGTTCTCATCAAGTCTCGCCTAATCTGCGATTCTCTTCTAGAACTCTTCTTTCTCAATTAATGACTAGCTAAGGATTTATCCAGTAAGAATACACAGACATTTCTCATTATATCGAAGTAGATGATCTCTCTATCAACACTCAATAACCTCCTAGAAGATTGGTCGTCACTCCGGCGACCCGCTGTACTAGGATTCAAACTTTTAAACCTATATTTGTATCAAAGCAGTAGAGTGCTCATAGCATCATCGTGTCTCAAGTCTAAGTACCAAGTACACTACCAGTATTCACAGATCATTATTCGACAACAGTACGCATCAATCATCCAACATTCTACGAGTGGATCAATCAAATAACTCATTCTTCAACGAAAGTACATACATTGTATCTTTTAGTGTCCCCACAAACACCATGAGACGTCTTCCACCATACGGGACGGGTATACAAGATATCTAGTTTTGATTATCTTACGTCCTCTTGAGTAACATACGATCGATTATTTAGTGGTCCCCAGGGAGCCAAAGGTGAATTAATCTTATTATCATGTTCACGATCCTGGATTCCCATTGCACGTGTCTGAAATTATTATATATATATATATATATATATATATATATATATATATATATATGCAACAAGTAATAATATAAAGTGAGAGAATACAATAATAATAATAAGCAAAAATTACGGTCTTTAGTCACATCGGTCATCTCTCATGTGATCGACTTATTGTATAACCTTATAACTAGCAAATATAACCATGCCACAATGCAATCAACATAGTCCAAAAGCCCTTTCAATGATGGTGCAAATAAAATGACATAAGATACCTTCAAGTATTAGCATGATTGAAATGATCTACATCCCAACATCTAATATGTTCTATGGACATAAGCATTTATAATACGTGATATCCTTATAGATGAAAAGCATATGAATGTTCGATGCACTCTATGAAAAAAAAAAAAACATCCAATAGCTAGCCATGTCTTTGTGAATGCATCTTTAAAAACGCTACGTATCCTTCGCATCGAGAGTATTATTTAAAGCATTCCAACGAGTCCTTATGACAAAAGATCCCAATGACGAAGCATTTTTCGCCTAACGAAAAGCATCTTTAACGCGGCTACATCGCTCATGGATAAGAGCAACCGAGGCATTCTCCATAGATAAAATCCAATGGCTCGCCACATCCTTGCGGTTCGCTAGCGTCTCTACCAAACCAACTTCGCTCGTTCAAATAAGATTTCAGACGAGATGGGTCAGATTGGCTAATCCACAATAGGTTGCCCCTCAAGGGTAAAATGTAATTCAACCTTGTAGCTAGAGTTCCGATGAGTAAATTAAGAGAAGTTTGTGGTTGATCGACGGAATTCACCCAATGTGGGCGTGACATCACCCTAGCGAACTAATCCACCTAACGGGTGTTTTGTGAGTTTTAGAGCTGACCATACAATAAAAGTAATCCACCGGAATGTGGTTAATCAAGAGTCATTTTAAGAGACATTTCTATTGTTCAACATATGTAGTGATCGAGAGACAAAGTTGTCAATTTGAAGGGAGATGAGTGTGGTCCCATTACCGGGTGTGGGTTCATGACTCCGGATCACATAGATGTTTTATCGACTCGATGTATGTCCCCAGTCCCATTATATGACGCACTACCCCTCAACCATACCCTTCGCCCACACCTAATCGGCCCACACTAAAATTGATATAAAGTAATGACTTATCGAAGTTAGCTTTCATTAGTCTTATATATTCAGTATCGGGTTCAATCGATGCCCCTTTGGCATCATCACACTTCCAAGAGTGTTGTAGGGTCGGATCCTATATGACGGTTATCTAATGTCAAAAATGTGGGCATGATGTCCTTTAAGGAAAATAACCAAGATAGTTTTGATATGTTACAAGATTTAGAATAATGTATCATTTAATAGGCTTTGGCCAATATTTCCGTTTAAGTGTTTGGTTGGTGTCATATAGTCATTTCCTCATTGGACTTGGTAGTATTATTGTCGTTGATACTTTTCAAGTTGATTCAAGCATGTTAATATTATAGGACATAGCGATTGATACAACTATATTATCATCATAAGATGTTTCATGACCAACATGTGGGGTCAAATCGATAACCTACGTTATCACCATGTTGTTAGCCTTATAAGTCGAGATCTTACATGATATATATGAGCTAAATGAGATTAGGTATTATCCATTTGAAAAATGATAACTTCAAGCGTGCAAAGATGACATGTGGTGCCTTATGTATCATATCTCATATCATGAAGTGGGGTTGAGACATGATGTACCATTCAAGTTGTCATTCGTCAAACACTTATTTCATGATGTTCTATGCCTAAGTTATTTGTAATGGTGAAGTCATTTCTTTATTAGATTTAATTATATTATTGTTGTAGGTGCTTGTGATTAATTTAGTCATGATGTCATTCTAGGATACTTTTGACCAATTTAGTTATATCATCGTTGTACTTGAGATATTTTATGGCCAATTTAAACTTTATCATCGTGAGGAGGATGCTTCATGGTTGACTCAACCCATTATCATCATGGGATGCTTAATGGTTGATTTAATTATATTATTATCTTATGATATTTATGATTGATTCAATTATGTTTTGTCGTCGAGATATATACTCTCCAACAATTTAGTCATATTATTATTTACAACTCAATCCGTCATTAAAGAGAAGTTATTTATAAGGGTCAAAGAGACCCTAGTTTGCATGATAGGTGGCTTGGGTGATTAATATATGAATGTGAATTGGCCAAAAGTTTATCCTGGGTATGATCTCCATGGTCTATTGTTTAGTTGACAAATGAAGCTTCCCTATTAGGTCACATACGCACCAGAAAATCATTTCATGATATCGTGGGATCAAACGAAAATAGACATAGGTGATGCTTCCAAAGCCATAGGTCTACTAGAAGTCGATGCGACGATGATGACCCACAATATGCATTAGGTACGTTATATAATTCGATCGAAGTGATAAAAGTGAGCAATGCAGATGACACATAAAGGACGCTTAATATTTAATTTAATTGTTCAAAGGGACATCTCCCAACAATAATGCATCCGACTCCATCATACGATAATAATATCGCACATAAAGTGTCCAAAGGATAATGACACGATCATATTGAACATAAGAGAATTTCCAATGATGAAAACAACTAAATCATAAGCATCATGCAACGATAATACTTACCAAATCTACAGATGAAGTTTTATGGTAATGACAACACTGCATTTAATTCAATCCATGAAACATCCTATAATGACAAACATAGCTAAACACCATGTTAACCTTATGATGACAACAATAAATTAAATCCTATAATTTACTATTTTAAACATCATCTTTTACGCCCCACGTTTACATCCTATCAATTCCAGATTACATTCGATCCTCGCTTCTTACGTGACAAAATGATGGGGCAGATGATAAGGGAGATACGCTCGCGACCAACCGCTGACACATCATCCATATCTAGCTAACCCATCTTTCACCACACTCTACCCTCATTCAATCAGATGCCATTGATTCGACCATGCAAGGCTAACAAAGATGGAGCCAATGATTTCCACCAAATGCCATGTGACGTCGGTGTTGAGGGAAGTTGATTTGATAAGTACTTTATATTCTTATTTCTATTGCGTCACAACCCTTTGACGGACCAAACGAAACTTCAGAATTATATCTCTCATTCTTACATCAACGCATTTGGCGTCACACTCTTTGATCACCTACCACATTATAAAAACCCCAAATGTATTTTAGCTAGGAACACTCCTTGGATTGGTTGAACACTTCCATCTAATCTAATCGCATATTCTTTTCTCAATTCTTACTAATTTAAGTATCATGTGGGTTTTAACCAATAAACCTCTACATAGTTTCTAGGAGAGTTTCTAATTTTAATATGTAATAAATCTACAAATGAATCTCAATTGGCTCCTAACCCCCTCAGGTTCCACAACTTTGGATATTATAATTATTATTTAATGGTGATATAATACTTATAAATTTTATCATACTGTGCCTCCATAAATTTGATTATTTATGTATTAAACTAAATTTAAAATTTAAGCAATCAAATAGATCGGTGTCAAAATTTGTTCTTATTGAAATTTATAATCTTATTTGAACTGAGAGAGACCTCGAAATAATGCATCGCAACGTGCCCATCAGAAGCCTATATGAAAACAAATGGGCTCTGTTTCAAAGTCCGGCCCACTACTGGTAGGAAATGACGTCGGTGTGGCAACGTTTAGGGTTTTGAATACCTACGTATAAAAATGGTACCTTTTGCCGAATCACCGCCCCTCGGTTTAACTTTAATCGTTTGAGCGCGAGAACCGGAGACGGCGGCGGCAGACCAGCCATGGTCTGGCGTCAGTTTCTACCGCAACTGTAAGCCCCTCTTCGTTAATCTATGATCTGATACTTTGGATTTGATAGGGGATTATTTGAGAAGATTTTAATCCGCAAATTTTGAGGAGGTTTCTTCGAATTCGAGATCTGATCGAGAAATCTCTAGTAAATGTGGATGATGTTTTGGCAGATGGGAATCTTTCACAGCCCCTTCCGCCGCCCGTAATGAGAAGGAGCGGCTAACGCGGAGCTGGCTGGTGTATACGGCCCGCAATGCTGAGCTGTGGAGGGTGCAATACGCGCTCAGCCGTATCCGAACGCCGCCAGGATTCGCTGACGCTCGACGAGTAGCCATTGCCGACCTTGAGGGCGAGGCCCTGCTCCGCCGGATAACCCGTACGGCTCCTCGAGGAGGGCCAGAACAGAAGCTCGACTATGTTCTCGCGTCGTCACCGTCGAGAACTTTCTTGAGCGCCAGCCTTCAAACGCTCGTTCAAGTCCGGGATGGCCAAGTCCATCCACCACGCTCGGCAAGGTCCTGACTGGGCAGCGTCACACTCAGCCGTCTAACCTCCTTTTATGACTAATAATGCGCACTGTCGTTGTGAGTAACTGTGTGTTGAAAGCTCCCATTTACAGCTTTGTTGTGATATCATTGCTAGGATAATTTTTGCCTCTTTCATTTGGACATGACTAGGTATGTAGTCTGGACAGGTTATCTGATTGGATGAGAAGATTTTGGCTATACTAATTTATTTGCATTAATATTCTAGGAATTCTCGCAATTTCCACTTCTGAACAAAAAGAATATATTAGGGTATGCATTATACTTTGCATGTTGTATGTTTTCTGTCATGTAGTTTTTTCAGCATTTTCGTTGCTGACCATTGAATGTTCTTCGTCCATGGCTCATATCTGCCTTTGTGTTTTTCCTTTTGACATGTGTGATATTTCTCTTTGATAAGCTGCATTATAGATGAGATTCTCTCTTCTGTGTTCAGGTTTCATGTTGTATCTACTTGTTCTTTTAGGTAGCTTTTCTTTCTGGTGGTGAGTTTGATCAACATCCAATCAACGCCCAAATTTGTCTTTCTGCTTGAATGTCTTTAATTTTGTTTAATACCTTGTGTGCATGGAGTATCTTCAGTGTCTCTGTAGGTTTATTTATAGTCTTATTAATTCAGTGCTTGACAGTTCTTGCCTGTTCACTTCCATTAAGATGCTATCAATTTAGTCAAATAAAATATCTCATTGAATTGTTCATAACAAGTCTTCATTTGTTGAATTTCATATATGCCCTGCTTTCGACAACATTTTTACTTTTTCTTATTTACATAGATCACTTTGGGTGTATATTCCGCATGTATGTGCGTTGAGATTTTGTAATGTTTTTGTAGGTTGATGTTCAAATGCGTTTTTCTTGGCATACAATTAAATATGGGATTATTATGTTTATTTGCTTCCTAATATGCATGTTTTCTTTGAAAGTGTGAATTTTCTTTTGTTTGATGCTACTTTTGCTTTCCTTGTTCTTCTCTATTTTGCCATTAATTATTTAATTTTCTGGTTCTTAAAAGTTGCTGTTATTCACTTTGTTCTTGTTCTTGAAGTAGAGACAGGAATGAAGTACGAACCCATTGATAGCATAAATCGTGCCTAACTTTTCTTGTAACAATTATTTCAGATGCTTTAAAATTTTGTTTGATTACTGTATCATATTTTTTTCCAATTATGCATTTCCATGTTTTAGTTCGATCTTCGTGGTTTTGTATTTGTCGGAAAATAATCTGCATGTTAAGTGCTAGTAGCTGTTACGTCAATGTTTTCTTATCATCAAAGAAGTTTAATGAACATAACATCCTACTTTGAATATTTTCATGAATTCTTAAGTCGAAAGCAACAAGATTCATGCTATTTGTGTGTGTTGGAACTACATTCACCAAGTTTGGACAAATCTCAGCCTTTAATTCTGTAATTCAAGATTTTAAATTTTTGTTTTTGCGACATTTCATTATTTTGTGATTGTAAGAGTTTGAAAGTTGTTCAGTTCCTACAAGTTAGAGCCCCGCTTTGAAGCAACTTCTAAAGCATTTCTTTCTCATTCAAATGGAACTAGGGATAAGCCAATATTTCAAAGAGGTAGGTAATGAAGTATAAAATGGGATGTTAGCCCCAGTACATTTCAGTTTGTTTTCAGCATTAGCCACATAAAAAGAGTTGCAGTTTGGTAGTCTCATAATTTGAAACTTTCATCGCATTTGGAGGTTTTGCAGCTTGCCCCTTTATTTCAGATTTAGTTTCACAAGTTCCAGTGGATTGAGAGAAATGATGGGTTTGCCTAATAATCAAACAACTTTATAGGCTCACCCTATCTTGTTCAGCTTGTTGATCCAAATCAAGGTAGGTGAAATCAACATGGTTTTACTACAATTAAATATTAATGTTTGTTAGGCCGCTATACCTTGTCATTGTCTTCTTGTTGCCTCTTCTGATTCCTTTTTCTTTTCAGTGCAGATATTACCAGCCATGGGTGCAACTTAAGTTTGAATTTTCATAGTTGTATTTGACTTGAGAGCTAGTTAACACTATATATCCCCATTGAGACTATCTGACCTAACTCACTTATCCACCTAAACCCTTTTTAAAATCTGATTAAAAGGGCTAGAAAATGACCTGATTTGATCATCTGGTAATGACCATTGAGTCATTGGCTAATGCATTCCTCAATTGGGCAAAATCAATATTGCTTAGTGATTTTATGATTCGCTATTTTGGTGAATGTTACTGCTTGAGTACCTGGCTGATGAGATTCAAATGCAAGACTGGTCTGACTGTGTAATCCCGTAAAGGTTATTTCAATTCGATTTTAGTACCACCTTTGTTTTTAAGAATCTTGAAGATAGTTTCTGCCCATGCTTATGAAACATCTGCAAGATCTCAGACATGTTTGAGTGCATGCACAAAGCAACTTTTATTTCCTTTTATCTCTTTAAAGTTTTTCCAGTCACAAGGTATATTAGGTAGTTGTAGAAAGAGGGAGAGAATATAGCGAATGTCAATCACCCCATGTTTCAAATTCTGGTGAAACTGCTTTTGTTTATATATTACATCTTGCATCACCTATATTTTATTTGTCATGACACCTTGTAGAGTTCGTTAAACTTAGATGTGTCTACTAGTATCCAGTGGGTATGGGATTCAGACTAGTTTCAATTTCTGAATCTAACCGTTAGTTTTCTGTATCTATTATGGTTCAACTTTTATCTCGCTCTAAGATCTCAATTACTTTTGTGGTTACACGCATGATTCTCTTTTTAATGGTAATTCCACTGACTTGAAAATGCCTCCACATGTTCTTATTTGAAGAATCCTTTGTGTAGACAAATGCTTGGCAATAGTCTGAGTTTGTGTTCATTTAATATAGGTATACGAGCAATTTTGCATCATCTAAGTTTGTGTTCATTTGATCCTGCTTTCATATCGGAAGGCAAGTGGTCAACATCCCATCATTCATGGTCAGAGGGACTCTCTGCAGCACATTGATTTCTCTGACAAGTCCATTCGGGTGGAGGCTCCGTGAAGGGTGGAAGAGAAAGAACTGGAAGGTCGCTGCAAAGAAGGCAGCTGGAGGACGGCCACTTGAGGGACCACGGTGAATGAGCATTGTGCTTTGGTTTGTGCCTGACCTAATAATTTTTCATACCCCATTAGACTTGGAGTTTCTCATCTATTTGCTCAAGATTCTTCCTGTTTTAAAGGTAAGAACTCCCATCTTTCAGTTTTCCCTGTTCATTTACGTTACCATATCTGTAGATGGATTTTGCTGGATTTTTGACAGACAAAGTATTTTCTTTTCATTGCTGATTCGGCTAGATATGAATTAAAGTGAATTATGTATCATTATTTATTATGTTTCGATCTTTATGGTTTAGTCTTCGTGTAAACAATAAGGTTGATGAATTTGCCATATTTTTTTGCTTCGATAAATGCTGTTAAGTTATCATTAGTTTCGTCTGAGAATAAATTTATTTAAGTATTATGGTTGTTTTTTTCATTTGAAAGATGGATTATTAGTAAATATTAGGAATAAAGGACAAATCACTTTAAAATAGGGCATTCATTGATAAAGCATACGCCTTTTTCATTTATTTCCCTTTCTGAAACAAAAAACTTCAAACTAGAGAATATTTGAAACACTGTTTCTTGCTTTCTCATGAAAACATTTTCATTCTTCACCTCTTGCTAATCTTACAAATCAAACATTTTGATCTCGAGTTTTCAGACAAAAAAATTAAATAGACAATTGCTGAGAGAGAGAGAGAGAGAGAGTCCAAGATCACTTATTAGAAGTAACACCATCCTGTTTGATGTTAGCGGAGAATTCATGAAGCGAACACTTGCCTTCCTGCCAAAGAAACACAAGAATAAGAAACAAAACACATGCTAGATATGCCCACGGCAACTGGATAAGGCATGGAGGAGGGAGTAGTAAAAGTCAACGAAAATGGGTCCACGGCAACTGGACAAGGCATGAAGGAGGAAGAACTCTGCATTCGAGTCTCAAAGAAAACAAAAGAAAATGCCTGTTAGATGGGCCCTCGGCAAGTAACTGGACAAGGCATTTGAAAGAGAGAGGAGTGGAACGTCACTAGATCTCTTTATGAATACAAACAAACATTTTATTTTATGTTCAAACCCAAAACCATAACCATGACCATGACAACTAATAATGTAGAGTACAGCTCCATTTTGACATCTTAATGATTGTGCCTTTAAGTGTACTGTAGGTGCTTTTTTATAATAAAATTTTAATTAGATCTGTCACACATCGCTAATCTCTTGATTTTTATTTGTGTTTACCACACAACCCCTCGCCCAAATCCTTCCATTCCATCTACTTGAATTCTCACCATGCACTTTTAAATTTTATATATATATATATATATATATATATATATATATATCCTTAAATTATTCTCTTTTTTTTTTTTTTTTTGTTCTTCATCCCATTTATCCACAATTGTCTGACCAAGTGAATCTCTTAACTTCATAATAGAAAAATACTTGAACCCATCCACCGTGTAAATTGCTAGCTTATTCTATTTCTAACATGGTTTTTAGATGGCAAATTATTTTACCGTATTTCTATTTATCGTTCATGTTCCAGAAACTACATAGCTCGACCGACATCGTGCGTGCCTTTGACATCAATATCTTGCGGCAATCTCGAGGAGGAGCTTGCACAGATCCGCCGGCTTGAGAGCATCACCACATATGATCGGCACCCCGATCTCCCTCCACCTCTGCCTCCCCGGGGCTGGCTTCCCTGGTCATCCAACGTGCTGGTGCAGCTCCCTCGGCCATGGCCAAGTCCTCCTTGCACACGATGAACACTCTTTCTCACCGACCCGTACTTCTCCTCCTCCGTGACACCTATCGGGTAGCAGATCGCCCAAAACCCAACCCTGCCTCACGTGAGCAACGTCCCCAGCGTCAGGTCCTGGAAAGATCAGCATGCACGAGAAGAGTGGAGAGGGATTCAAAGTCTGGTGTTGGGTCGAGCACTTTGTATGCGTACCTCAGCTGGGCTGAGCTGGTGCCAGTCTGTTCGACATGTACTGGGGCCGAACCTATCCTGCTCGAAGGGTTCTGGGGATCTGAGCTGATCGAGACCTTCGAATCCAGGTAGGCTTCAGCTGGATGCTGCCCTTTGAAGAACTAGCGATCACCGAAAATAGAACCACTGATGAGGAATCCAGCGATATAGCCCGAATCATGTCCCTATACCTCGTCCGTGTGGGCAGCCATGGCAAACAAGTGGTGCTCGGCATGACGCGGTGATGACGGCGACGGAGATCTTGTCGGGGAACTTCCACCCAGATATTCTGCCCGATGAAGCTGTGGCCGACGAGGACCAGCTTCTGGTGAGCCGGAAGGGAGGTGATGGAACAGCGGGCGGGCGTAGTCAACCATGGAGCTGAGCTCGTCGAGCCTCCTCTGTGGGTCCACTCCCGGTGGCGCTGCAGGTCGACGGCGATGACGAAATGCACGGCTGCCCTGAGAAGGGTAATGAGCTTCTCTGCACCAGCAATCTCATGCGCCTTGGTAGATCCCATGCACGAAGATGAAGTGCTTTGCCCGATTCCTCCATGGATGTCCAGCATGATTACTGGTTCACTTTGGTTTCATTATATAACGGAGGAGGTGAGGAAGAACCAGTTCAAGACGTGGGCATTCAAACATCGCACAGCCTGTCCATGTTGAGTCTGGGTTAGACAAAGAATGAATGATTAGGAATGGTATATATATATATATATATATATATATTCCCAAAAGGCATATGAATGGCAAATTTATAAGAGCAGAAAATATAAAACATCATAATAAATCTTTTTATAAGCGATAGAAAAACTACTTTTAAAGCCCAAGCATCAAGAAAATAGAAAATTACCACTACGCATCACAATTCCATTACGCCGTCTGGATATACGATACGAAGCAAAAACTGCATCGAATGGCAAAAAATACAAGGAGAAGCAGAAGGAAAGAGAACAGAGAAGAAACAAGAATGGGATTGATTGGGGTCGAATCCAGGCCCGCAGGATCAATGCCCGAAGGCCAACGAGCAGACATGATGACCCGTTCTCTTTTTCCTCTCTGTGCACTACCATGCTACCTTCCTTCTTCCCTTAGAGTCCGAGCATCCGCTTATCGTGCACAGGTACTACTCGATTTCAATAGACTTGCATTGCTGTCTTAGAGAAAACCGAAAACGAAACAAGAAAACAACAAGTGCGGGATTCGAAGCAACAAAAGACGCGGGATCGGAAACAAAAATCGATGTCGCCAGATAACTAGTCTGATTTATTTATTCGACATGTAAAGGCATTCCTAGAAAGGGATCATCACGCCAACGGCCAGCACAGATCTATCTTGGATCAAATCGGAGAAAAATAAGAAAGTAGAGAAGGCTCAGAAGGATCCATTGAAAATTCCTTGACCAGAGAGGAGATTAGCCCTCCTCATAAAATAGGTAGATTTTGGGCATCACAGCCTCTTGATATCGGAAACAGGACGGAGAAATGAAGTAAGAATAAGGGCCGAGGCTACCGGCGGGCACAAATAGCAGAGATCACAGCGGCGGAGGAGCAATAC
>JAKGGE010001606.1:0-145425 GCA_023748175.1 Hoolock leuconedys | reverse complement strand
TCTCTGTGCACTACCATGCTACCTTCCTTCTTCCCTTAGAGTCCGAGCATCCGCTTATCGTGCACAGGTACTACTCGATTTCAATAGACTTGCATTGCTGTCTTAGAGAAAACCGAAAACGAAACAAGAAAACAACAAGTGCGGGATTCGAAGCAACAAAAGACGCGGGATCGGAAACAAAAATCGATGTCGCCAGATAACTAGTCTGATTTATTTATTCGACATGTAAAGGCATTCCTAGAAAGGGATCATCACGCCAACGGCCAGCACAGATCTATCTTGGATCAAATCGGAGAAAAATAAGAAAGTAGAGAAGGCTCAGAAGGATCCATTGAAAATTCCTTGACCAGAGAGGAGATTAGCCCTCCTCATAAAATAGGTAGATTTTGGGCATCACAGCCTCTTGATATCGGAAACAGGACGGAGAAATGAAGTAAGAATAAGGGCCGAGGCTACCGGCGGGCACAAATAGCAGAGATCACAGCGGCGGAGGAGCAATACGTAACCGGAACCCCACTGGGGTTAACTGGAGCCCTTGCAGATCAAGGCTGCCTCTCTGCCTTCTGTGTTCCTGGCTGTGGCTGTGCAGTTGTCCAAAACAGTCACCACCCTAACCAGTGATCCAGTTCTCACTCCCTCCTCCAGAGCAAGATAATAGCCTCAGATGAAGAAATTGTGGTTCTGAGCCAGAGAATCTGAGACAGACTCAGATCTAAATCTTTTTAAAGCCTTCAAGGAGATGCCCACGTGAGCTGGCCCAGAAGAAGAATTTAGTTCAGGAATGCCAAGAAGTTCTCATGCTTGGTGGTAGGACATTCCTTGATAATTTAGCCAGGTGGGAAGTTGTCAAAGAACTGCCAAACCCATAAGGATTCTTGCAGCTCACAGCCAGGGGCTACCTTATATTTTGGATATAAGATTAAGAAAAAAAACACAAAAAAAATACAATACATTCTTGTTGTGGTAAAGCATAAACTAATTAAGTATACAGAGTAAAACATGAAAGTCTTTTCTGTTACGAATTCCCTCTGTCCAATGATTCAGGTCCAGTTCCCTCAGCTTGGTAGGCTCTGCCTGTTCCACATCCATGCATTCCCCAAATATCTAATGTATATTCAGACACAAATGTATATACATGAGATCAAATCATAAATATTTTGAAGATTTGCTTTCATTCATGTTTACCTCAGTCATAACATTAAATCTTGGCTGGGTGCAGTGGCTCACGCCTGTAATCCCAGCACTTTGGTAGGCCAAGGTGGGTGGATCACCTGAGGTCAGGAGTTTGAGACCAGCCTGGCCAACATGATGAAACCCTGTCTCTACTAAAAATACAAAAATTAACCGGGTGTGGTTCTGGGTGCCTGTAGTCCCAGGTTCTTGGGAGGCTGAGGCAGGAGAATAGCTTGAAACCGGGAGGCTAAGGTTGCAGTGAGCCAAGATTGCACCATTGCACTCCAGCCTGGGCAACAGAGCAAGACTTCGTCTAAAAAAAAAAAAAATCTTGGAGATCCATCTATGTGAGTACAGATAAATCTACTTCATTCCTTTTAAGAGTTACAAAATATCTCATGAATGGGTGCAAGCAGCATTATTTATCCAAACAGTCCCCTATTGACGGACATCTAGATTGCTTCCTTTTTCCCTCCGATATAAAATAAACTTTAATAAACATAGCTTTGCATGTATTTTTATGTACATAGTACATATTCATGTATTTCTGAAAGGCTGGAAGAGGAATTATTGGGTCAAAGGGACTTTTACATTTTGTCAGATAAGCCAAAAACTGTTCTCCAAATTGTCACTAAACCCACAGGAGGGACAGGAGGGACAGGAGGGACAGGGGTCTTCCAGCGCGGTTCCAAGGTGCACTAGAGTACATGTTTGGTCTACGTAAGAATTGGGCTGCAGGGGGCGCCATTTACATAAAATACTTCTGGATTGGCGCTAACTGAAGTGTAAACCTAGCGGTCACCTACATTCTCCAGCACTGGATATTTATCATTTAAAATTTTGACAAGACAGCTCGATGATGGAAAATGTTACCTTGTTGTTATTTTTATTTACATGCTATTTATTATGAGTGAGGTTAAGCTTTATTTGCCTCTTCGATTACTTTTTTCTATTTTCCTCCTTTTCCTTTATATACTCTGACTATTAATGCAATGCCTGTTATGTATGTTGGCAATGTCTTCTTCCAGCCTTCCATTATCTTTACGTTTCTTGGTGGTGTCTTTCATCATTCAGAAGTTTTAAATATTAGGTAGACAAATCTAATATTTTCTTTTATGGCTTATAGTGCTTACAACTTGCTTATGATTCCTTGAATCAAGGCTGTAAAGATATTTTTCTATGTTTTCTTCAAATAGTTTTAAGGTTTTCTCAAGGTCTAATGTCTAATCCATCTAGAATTTTTATGTGGTTGCAAGGAAGGAATCAAACTTAAAATTTTCCCTAAATGGATATCTAAATGTCCTCATTCTCTGTATTGCGTGATCCAAACTTTTGCCACTACTTTGAACATAAAGTAGTTTGCTAGCTACTCATTTCCAAGGGGAGTTCTGGGAAAATCTCTGTACATCACATCTGTCACAAGGCCAAGGAAACAAAAATGCAAAATAGACATAATTTCAATAAATACTGAAACCATATTTGATGAAATTAAACAACCCTCCCTAACTTAAAAACAGTAATAGCAACAAACTTAGGATAAAAATAAAAGAAATAATGGGACATTTCCTTAACAAGATAACTACTTTTTAATTTTTACATTTATAATTTTTCAAATCAAAAAAATAGAGATGAGAGGTCTTGCTGTGTTGCCCAGGCTGGTTTCGAGCACCTGGGCTCAAGTGATCCTCCTGCCTCGGCTTCCCAAAATGCTAGGATTACAGGAATGAGCCACCATGCCCGGCCAACTACTTTTATGTTAAATACTTCATATGTACATACAAGAAAAAGGAGAAATGTATTCTTTATTAAATCAGGAATGAGGTAAAGATTCCATATTGGCCAGGCATAGTGTCTCATGCCTGTAATCCCAGCACTTTGGGAGGCCAAGAT
The DNA here is from genome assembly GCA_023748175.1 of Hoolock leuconedys. NCBI lineage: Eukaryota > Metazoa > Chordata > Mammalia > Primates > Hylobatidae > Hoolock > Hoolock leuconedys. The sequence goes on along the minus strand of JAKGGE010001606.1, from coordinate 142,362 downwards.
GGGAGGATAACTTGAGCCCAGGAGTTCGAAACCAGCCTTGGCAAAACAGCATGACCCCATCTCTACTAAAATTTAAAAAAATAATAATAAACATTAGCTGGGCATTGTGGCATGCACCTATTACTGGGGAGTCTGAAGCAGGAAGATCGCTTAAGCCTAGGAGTTTGAGGCTGCAGTGAGCTATGATCATACCACTGCACCCCAGCCTGGGTGACAGAGTGAGACACTGTTCTAAAAAATGAATAAATAATTAAAAAATTAAAAATTTTAAAAAATTTAAAAAGATGCCACTATCAACAAGTGTTTGGCTGGGAGTGGTGGCTCACACCTGCAATCCCAACACTTTGGGAGGCAGAGGCGGGTGGATCACTTGAGGTCAGGAGTTCAAGACCAGCCTGGCCAACATGGGGAAACCCTGTCTCCACTAAAAATATACAAATTAGCCGGGGGTGGTAGCACACGCCTGTAATCCCAGCTACTAGGGAGGCTGAGGCAGGAGAATCGCTTGAACCCAGAGGGCAGAGGTTTCAGTGAGGCAAGATCATGCCACTGCACTCCAGCCTGGGAAACTGAGAGATACTTTTTCTCAAAAAAAAAAAAAAAATTAAGTGTTTGGAAATCACCTTATTTCCTTATACCAACAGAAACCAACCCAAACATGTAAAGGGAAACTCCTGGGCAAAATGATGGTATGGAGCCGGTGGACCCAGTTAACAAACCTCCTCCTTCCAGTATTATCTAAAGTGGCCAGCGAAATTAAAGATAGGGGAGACTGGCATCAGTGGCAGGAGCTAGAGAAATATGCCAACCATATGTGAAGCCTCAAAGCAAGGGGGTAGCCAGCTGGATCTAATAATACCTCTTATTATTTATTATTCTATTATTTGCTAAACTTCTCTGAACCTGGTATTGTGCTAAGGCTGTATATGCAGTATCCTATTTAATCCTTGCATCAGTAAAACTATCAAGTAGATATCCTTATCCCCATTTTAAAAAATAAGATCTATTAAATATATTTGATTCAAGGGTGGAGGGTGGCAGATCCCAGTTTGGAAGCTAGGTAGATCTGGTTCCAAAATTAATGGTCCTCAGCATGATCAGGCCCCTTGACTCTCAAGCCCCAGGAAAGGCACTAAATAGAGAATCTGGAGAAGAGTGGAGGTGAGAAAGGGACAAATGGGGTATAGTGGGCACAGAGGGGCAAGCCCTGTGCAGTTAGGGGAGAATGCTCATAACCACCTGCATGAATGCAGTGCCCTAATGTGCAGACGTTTCTCTTTCACTTAATGCTCCCATGACCCTGGCAGGTAGCCTCATAATCCACGCCAGATTGTGACGGTACCTTCCACGGTCACGGGAGCATGTAGAATGAGGCTTGGAGAAGTTAGGAGGTGGCCCAGGGCACACAGATACTATTTAGGAATTTGGGGATTTGCCTCCCAGGCACCTGTGTTGCCTCCACAGACAATGCTACAGGATGTGCACAGGTCCTCCCAGTCTGGCTGGGCCGGGGCACAAGTGGTGGGGAATCTGGCAGGGGCTTGCTCTGCCAACTCATACTCAAAGGCAAAGGGCAAAGGAAACAGGAAATAGGGGCTGGTCATCTCTCTGGGGAGAGAAGTGGGGTGAGAGGACAGCCCAACTGAAAGAGCCTCAGTGGTTGGGAGGGCCTGAGCTGTACAACGCCTCCTTGTCTTCTCCCTTTGGCACGAGAGAGGATTTCCAGAGATACCAGGAAGACCCACACCGGGAGAGTTCTCAGTGAGCACTGGGCAAGGCTAGCCCACTCTCTGCACAGATGGACAGGGGCTACTAACCCAAGGCACAGAAGTTATAGCTGGAGAAAATGAGCCAGTGAAGTGTGAATGTGGATTTCTTTGTTGAGGGAAGGAAAAGGAGGGGGCGACTTGATGGGTTGAGATTTAAGTTTTTTTGAGGTTGGATGCAGTGGCTCACTCCTGTGATCCTAGCACTTTAGGAAGCTGAGGTGGGAAGGTGGCTTGAGTTCAGGAGTTCAAGACCAGCCTGGACAACATAGCAATACCCTGTCTCTACAAAAAAAATTTAAAAATTAGCCGGGTGTAGTGGCACACACCTGTAGTCCCAGTTACTCAAGAGGCAGAGGTGGAAGGATGACAAGCTCGGGCAGTCAAGACTGCAGCAAACTATGATTACACCACTGCATGCCAGCCTAGGTGACAGAGTGAGACTCATCTCAAAAAAAGAAAAAGAAGATTTTTTTGTTTGTTTGTTTTTTGTTTTTTGGGTTTTTTTTTTTTTTTTTGGTTTGCGAGTTTTATTCAAGAACTCATACAAAATATTCCAGATAAATGAAATTTAATCCTCGTCTTCCTCCTCTTCCTCATCCTGGTTAATTTGGAAGTAACATAACTCTGTTTGCTGTTAGCAGCTACGCCAACCAATCATGTAGATTATTCTTCTTCAAAAATTTTTGGTGTGATATTTCAAAAATCTTTTGGAAAAAGGCACCTCAGATGTCATGGTGATCCTGCTCTTGCTCCTTTCGATGGTCACCACTCCTCCACCAAGTTTCCCAGCTTTTCAGTTCATTTTGATCCTCTCTTGGAAAAGCTGGTCAAAATTGGCTGCGTCCATGATTCCATCTTCCACGGGGTGGGTGCAATCAAGAGTGAACTTCAGAACCTGCTTCTTTTTTTTGCCCCCATTCACCACAGGCTTTTTCCCGGGCACCATGGCAGCAGTGGAGGCAGAAAGAGAGCTGTTTCTTTTTAAATTGTTATTAATTTTATAAAGTTTCAGTAGCTTTGGGGGTACAAGTTATATTTGGTTACATGAATGAATTGTATAACGGTGAATTCTGAGATTTTAGTGCACGCACCACCCAAGTAGTGTTCAACATACCCAATATGTAGCTTTTTATCCCACACTCCCCACCCATCCTCCCCCTTCTGAGTTTCCAGAGTCCACTATATCACTCTGTATGTCTCTGTGTCCTCATAGCTCAGCTCTCACTTATAAGTAAGAACATATGATATTTGGTTTTCCATTCCTGAGTTACTTCACTTAGAATAATGGTCTCCAACTCCATCCAAGTTGCTTCAAAAGATATTATTTCATTCCTTTTTATGGCTGAGTGTTAGTCCATGGTGTATATGTACCACATTTTATCCATTCATTGGTCAATGGGCACTTAAGGTGGTGGTACCTCGGGAATTATGAACTGTGCTGCAATAAGCATACCCCTTTAATCTGCCCCCTTTCTTACATGTGGCCCTGAATCCTCCCAGGTAGGAGAAGATGTAGGAAGATGGGGAGGTCTGCTTGGTACAGGGAGAAGCCAAGTGTAGAGTGATAGAGGTTTAATATTAACAGTTATGACTGGGCGTGGTGGCTCACACCTGTAATCCCAGCTACTCTGGAGGCTGAGGCAAGAGAATTGCTTAAACCGAGGACACAAAGGTTGCAGTGAGCTCAGATTGCACCACTGTGCTCTAGCCTGGGTGACAGAGCAAGATTGTCTCAAAGAAAATAATAATAATATAATAATAATATCGGCCGGGCATGGTGGCTCATCTTGTAATCCCAGCACTTTGGAAGGCCGAGGTGGGTGGATCACTTCAGGTTAGGAATTCGAGACCAGCCTGGCCAACATGGTGAAATCCCGTCTTTACCAAAAATATTTTTTAAAGTTAGCTGGATGTGGTAGCGCGCACCTGTAATCCCAGCTACACAGAAGGCTGAGGCAGGAGAATCGCTTGAACCCAGGAGGCAGAGATTGCAGTGAGCCGAGATCGTGCCACTGAACTCCAGTCTGGGTGACAGAGCCAGACTCCATTTCAAAAATAATAATAATAATAATGTTAACAGTTATAATACCAATAGTTATAGTTCTAACAGCCAACAATGATTTTGACTTCATGTCCAACCTGGTGTGAAGTACTACACAGTCTGTTTTTTTTAATTTGTAAAAATTTTATTATAGATTTATTTTTTCTGATTAAAATATGTTTAATTTTTATTTTTTATGGGTATATAGTAAATATATCTATAGGGCACAAGAGATGTTTTGATGCGGGCATACAATGTGTAATAATTACATCAGGGTAAATGGGGTGTCTGTCACCTCAAGCATTTATCATTTCTTTGTGCTACAAACATTCCAATTGTACTCTTCTAGCTACTTTTAAATGTACATAGAAAAGGTACAGTAAAAAGAAATAGAAAAAAACATAAAATGGGCAATAAATTATTGTTGACTGTAATCACCCTATTTTGCCATCAAATAATAGATCTTATTCATTTTAACTATATGTATTTCAATACTTTCATGGAACAGGTGGTTTTTGGTTACATAGAAAGTTCTTTATATATATATATTTCATTAGTTTTTGGAACAGGTGGTTTTTTGGTTACATAGATAAGTTCTTTTTTTGTAATTATACTTTAAGTTCTGAGATACATGTGCACAATGTGCAGGTTTGTGATATAGGTATACACATGCCATGGTGGTTTGCTGCACCCATCAACCTGTCATCTACATTAGGTATTTCTCCTAATGCAATCCCTCCCCTACCCCCCTGCCCCCTGACAGGCCCCAGTGTGTGATGTTCCCTTCCCTGTGTCCCTGTGTTCTCATTGTTCAACTCCCATTTATGAGTGAGAATATGCAGTGTTTGGTTTTCTGTTCTTGTGTTAGTTTGCTGAGAATTATGGTTTCAAGCTTCATCCATGTCCCTGCAAAGGATATGAAGTTCTTTTCTTTTCTTTCTTTCTTTTTTTTTTTTTTTTTTTTTTGAGACAGGGTCTCACTCTGTCACCCAGACTGGAGTGCAGTGGCATGATCTCGGCTCACCACAACCTCCAACTCCCAGGCTCAAGTGATTCTCCTGCTTCAGCCTTCTGACTAGCTGAGATTACAGGCATGTGCTACTACCACCCAGCTAACTTTTGTATTTTTTGTAGAGACAGAGTTTCACCATGTTGACCAGGCTGTTCTCGAACTCCTGATCTTGAATGATCCACCCACCTTGGCCTCCCAAACTGCTGGGATTACAGGTGTGAGCCACCTCACCCGGCCAACATGCATGAGCTATTTAGTGGCAATTTCTGAGATTCAAGTTTTGTCACTTCCTGAGCAGTGTACACTGTATTCAATGTGTTGTATTCCTCCACCCCCTCCCTTTCCCTTTCCCCAGTCCCCAAGTCCATTATATCATTCCTATGCACTACATCCTCATAGCCCAGCCCCACTTGCCATTGTTAGGGCATACGATCTTGGTTTCATTCCTGGTTACTTCACTTGGAATAATGGTCTCCACCTCCATCCAGGCTGCTGCTAATGCCATTATTTTATTCCTTTTTATGGCCAAGTAGTATTCAATGGCTACATAGTCTATTTTTCAGTTAATCTTGGCTGCTACCCTGTGCAATGGGTTCTGTGATTATCCCAGAGCTTAGCAATAGCAGTTTTCCAACCAGTGTCTTTTGAATTGATAAATCCACATTTAGAAGGGGAGGAAACTGGCCTAAATTGAGGGCCCAGCAAAAGAACTCAGCCACCTATAGTGCCTGGTATCCACGTAGTCCGTTTTGAGATGTTTTAGCAGCAGATTCACATTGCTAAGTGTCAGTTCAGTTCACTGTGAAATCCATGGCTATTTCCTGAAAATTCGTCAAGCTATGAATTCCCTGTGGGTTCAATGGGTAGAAGTGGGTTGGCATTTCCCTCGAGCTCTTTGAGAATTTTCTCTGCAGTGCTCTCTAGGGAGATGATCTTATTTTGGCTCCTTGAGGTAAGAGTTGGTGTAAAATATAAACTGTCTGAAGACATTGCTTGGCTGACTGTTCAGAGCATTTCTGAGTTAGTATCCCTTAGTAAGGGAGGCAGAGGAATTGAGTTCAAATCATGACTTTGTCCTTACTAGTAGTGTAGCTTCAGGCAGTTCACCTCCTCTCCCTGAGCCTCACCAACAAAGAGGGAGTAATAATAACATTTATGGTCACAGAAGAATGTGAATTCTCTTGCTCCCTGCCTCTAACCTGCTTTCCTGGGCCTGTCACTACGTTTTCTTTGCTGTATGTACTTGCAGGTTATAAGTCTCCTGAGGGCAGAGAGGGTTGTGAGTAATGCCAGCTAGGCCTGCAGAGGCCCTGGTGGAGGATCAAGTTTTCCAGGAGAGATGACTGGTGACCAAGGAAGAACTGACAGCTAACTCTGCTTCCTGAAGGTGTAAAGTAGAGGCCCAGGCAGGAATGCTTTATGAACATGAGTAGGAGTTTTCTAAGCAGTGCATCCTTCATGCCATGGAGATTGATGGAGGTGGGTGGGTGGCAGGAGAATGGGCAGTAAATCTGGAGGAAATTTTGGTCAGATTATGGAAGGCCTTGAATGCCACTCCCAAAAGAGTAACGCTTCATGCTATAGGCAGAGGTGCCAGCAGGGTTTTTGGCTGAAGAATTACACAAACCCATCCAATTCCCTCTTTCTTTTCTTTTTCTTTTTTAAAGGTATTTTCCTTGGAAATACTTTTGAATAATACAAAAAGAAATTTTGGCAAATTCTTGTACAACTATACAGCCTCCCCAAATATTAACATCTCACATAGCTACAGAATTATCAAAGCCAGGAAATGAACATTAATGCAATACTGTCTGTGAATCTACAGACTTTATTCAGTGTTGCCAGTAGCCCCACTAACGTCCTTTTTCTGCTCTAGAATGCAATCCAGGACTGCCTGTGGCATTCCGCTGCCACTCTCAGTAGGATCCTTCCATCCAGAATAGCTCCTCCGTCTTTCTCCTCCTCTCATAATTTTGACAGTTTGAAGCATCCAGGCTATTTTTGTCTTTCATAACTTTGACACTCTTAAAGAGTACTGGCCAATTATTTTGTAGAATGTCCTGCAACTCGAGTTTGTCTAGTGCTTTCTCACCATGAGAATGAGGTTTTGTGTTTTTTGGTGAGAACACCGCAGAAGTGAGGTTATATCCTTCCCCATGCATCACATCAGGAGGCACATGTGATATTGCTGCATCCCATTACCAGAGATGTTAACTTTGAGAGATGATGTAGCGAAGATTTCTCCATTGTAAAATCCTATTTTTCCTTTTGAACTTAACGAGTATCTTCTGAGGAGCTATCTTGGAGTCTATGTAAATATCTTGTTTATCATCATACTTTCACCCACCAATTTTGGCATTCATTGGTGATTCTTGGCTGCAATATTAATTACCACTGTGTTTACCAACAGGTGATTTTTCTACTTTCATAATTCCTTCTCCATTTATTAATTGTAATTCAGTGGTAAGGAAGAGCTGTCCCTTCTCTCCCAATTACTTATACAATTATTTCAGTATAGACTCATGGATATTTAGTTTATTCTACCAGTGATAATCCATGACCAACATCATTTGTATCATTGTTCCAATTGTCCCAGGTGCGACCAGTAAGCATCTTCAAGTCACCCTTGTGTTTGTTTGAAATGCCCTTATTCTATTTTGAGCACTTCCTTTTCTGACATAAGATGTTTCAGGATTATTTTATACCTCACCATCCCGCCCCAAATTTAATCATTTCTCCAAAGAACTCTGCTTCCCTTTTTGAGGGAATGTATTTAGAAACTAAGGTCTGGGTGCTGGATGTCCTCATCATTACTGGGGTGTCACTGCGTCTAGGGCCTCTCAGCAGACAGAACTAGGGAATATGGGTTACCAACTCTGAAACTATTTAATGGGTATTCTGAGATTGAGCAAATCAGTAAATATATTGTATTTAGTGGGAGGTAGGCCTCTCACTGTCAAAGAAAGAACTACAAATAAAAAGGGAAGGGCAAAGTGAAACGTGTTGTGTTAGATTAGAATCAGAGGCATCAGCATGAGCTCCTGATTTTTAATGTATATACAGACTGACAGATATAGAAATAAATATGACCTGGCAATTCCATTCCTAGACATATACCTAGCAGAAATCCATGGTCATTAAAAAAACATGGACAAGAATGAAGTCAAGCTGGTGGTGGCTCACACCTATAATCCCAACACTTTGGGAGGCTGAGGCAGGTAGATTACTTGGAGTCCAGGAGTTTGAGACCAGCCTGGGCAACACATGGCGAAACCCTGTCTCCACTAAAATACAAAATTAGCTGGGTGTGGTGGTGCATGCCTGTAGTTCCAGCTACTTGGGAGGCTGAGGCAGGAGGGATGGCTTGAGCCTGGGAGTCAGAGACTGAAGGGAGCCAAGATTGTACTACTGAACTCCAGCCTGTGGAACAGAGTGAGACCCTGAATAAAGAAAGAGAGAAAGAGAAAAGAAAGAAAGAAGAAAGGAAGGAAGAAAGAAAGAAAAAGAAAGAAAGAAAGAGAGAGAGAAAGAAAGAAAAAGAGGAAGAAAAAAAAAAGAATGATCATAGGATCATAGCTGCACTATTATAATAGAAGTCCTAAGTAAACTACTCAAATTCCATTGGCACCAGACTAAAGAATGAATGACCGACCACCACATGCAACATTATGGATGAAAATGCAATTGAGGAAAGACATTTTCTCAAAAAATGCTGTATAATACCATTTATATAAAGCACAAACCAGGCAAAAATCAATCCATGTCACAAGAACTCAGTATCAATTTTCTGCAAAAGAAACGAGGGGGTTTCTGAGCTGCTGGTAATGTTCTGTCATTTGGTCTGGCTGCTGGTTTCGTGGGTGTGTATAATTCTTAAAAGGTATATACGTTATTCATCAGTAAAAAGTTTTTTAAAATATTCATCTCCTGGCTCTAAGCTTCATTTTATCTTCATTTCAACTCAGCTGCTGCAGGGACCCCATAAAATGAATAGAATAGGACCAACCCCTAAACCTGCTCTGCTTCTCTTCCCTTCCAGACTAGGATTGATATTTTCCCTCCAGGACTGAGACTCCTGTTTAATTTTCTTTTATTCCCCCTTCTTTTCTTTCTTTCTTTCTTTCTTTCTTTTTTTTCTTTTTTTTTTTTTTGGCGGAGTCTCACTCTGTTGCCCAGGCTGGAGTGTAATGGTGATCTTGGCTCACTGCAGCCTTCATCTCCTGGGTTCAAGTGATTCTCCTGCCTCAGCCTCCCAAGTAGTTGGGACCACAGGTGTGTGCCACCACGCTCAGCTAATTTTTGTATTTTTAGTAGAGATGGGGATTTCACCATGTTGGCCAGGCTGGTCTCGAACCCCTGACCTAAAATGATCTGCCGCCTTGGCCTCCCAAAGGTGCCAGGATTAGGGCATGAGCCTGCAGCCTGGCTACAGCCCTAGCACACCACCAAGGTTGATTTTTTCTTTTCCTGTTCTAATACTACTTTTGTTTCGTTTTCTTTTCTTATTTCTCCTCTTCTTTTCTTTTCTTTCTTTCTTTATTTCCTTCCTTCTTCCTTCCTTCCTTCCTTCTTTTCTTTCTTTCTCTCTCTCTCTCTCTCTCTCTCTCTTTCTTTTCTTTTTTCTTTTTTTTTTTTTTTTTTTTCAGGCCTAGGACTCTTGATCCAGTCCCACCTGCTGGTGTGTAGAGTGGGAAGAGATTAGCCCTACCAACTAGGAGCCTTATAGATGTAGGGGAGGGAGAGTAACTTGGGGGCTACCTAGGTGGGAGATGGGGCTATATTCCAGAGTTGTTGAAGTTTGATACCAGCTAATGGTCTTTCAGTTACTGTCTTCCAATTATTTGCAACAAGGATTAAAGGGAGAGAGAGAATTAAACTATAATGCAACAGGCTTCCATCATTTGTAATGAATTAACTCCATTGTCCTCATTGTTAAAGATACATTTGTTAAAAAGGATAAAAATCATCAACCCTGAAGTGGCTGACTCATGACTGTAATAGCAGCATTTTGGGAGACTGAGGTGGGAGAAGGGGATCCCACTTAAGGCCAGGGTTCAAGACCAGCTTGGGCAATATAGTGCAACCCCCCTCTACAAAATAATAATAATAATAATAAATTAGCCAGGCATGGCGGCTTAAGTGTGTAGTTCTAGCTACTCAGAAGGCTGAGTTCAGAGAATCACTTGAGCCCAGGAGGTCAAGGCTGCAGTGAGCCAAGCTTGCATCACTGCACTCAAGCCTGGATGATAGAGCAAGACCCTGTCTCAAAATAAATAAATAAAATAAAATCATGACTCTCAAACAGCAGATTATAACTGACTCAAAGGAGAGGTCAAAAAAGCTACATTTATATGGAGCAAAGGACATTGAAACAAATGCACCAACAGAGCTCAAGCCAGCTTCTTCCAGGGTGGCAAAATGAAGTCAATTGAACCTCTACTGGTAGGACTAACTGTACAGGTCTACAGCCAAGAATTATTTTTCATTTATATCAGTTATCTACATTTTAGAAGCTGTAAAATAACTCCCATGGAATCAAAAGCAGATAATGTGAAAGGGTGTGCTATAGGCAATATTTAATTTTCTATTGAAAGGAAATTTTTCCTGCCCTTTCCCTCTCTTTTAATAAAAATAACCTCATCTATTCCTGGGTAATGAGATTCAACAATGTAGTAACATATCAAATACACCTGTTTATTTCTGGCACCCCTCTTTTCATAAGGGGAAGTAACAAATCTTGTGATTTTCAATGGTATGTCTGGGAAAGCTCAGCTATCATTCCTTTTATTTTATTTCACATTTAGAATTTTGGGAATGCAAATCCAAAATTGTCAGGAGATTTGAACACTTAATGTAGGATCATAGGTGTCTGAGAAATAATATTTGCCTACCCATTTGTAAGGGGCAATACAACATTTAAAAATAGGCCGGGCAGCCGGGTGCGGTGGCTCACGCTTGTAATCCCAGCAGTCTTGGGGGCCGAGGCAGGTGGATCACCAGGTCAGAAGTTCAAGACCATCCTGGCCAATGAATTTGAAACCCCGTCTCTACTAAAGGAGGTACAAAATTGTGGGCAGCCGCCTGTAGTCCCAGCTACTAGGGAGGCTGAGACAGAAGAATTGCTTGAACCCAGGAAGCAGAGGTTGCAGTGAGCTGAGATCACACCACTGCACTCCAGCCTGGGCAACAGAGGGAGACTCCGTCTGAAAAGATTAATTAATTAATTTAATTTAATAGGGCACAATGGCTCACTCCTGTAATCCCAGCACTTTGGGAGGCTGAGGCAGGTGGATCACATGAGGTTGGGAGTTGAAGACCAGCCTGGCCAACATGGTGAAACCCCGCCATCTCTACTAAAAATAGAAAAAATTAGCTGAGCATGGTGGTGGGCACCTATAATCCCAACTACTCAGGAGGCTGAGGCAGGAGAATAGCTTGAATCCAGGAGGCTGAGGTAGCAGAGATCGTGTCACTGCACTCCAGCCTGAGCAACAAGAGTGAAACTCTGTCTCAAAAAAAAAAAAAAAAGAATAAAAGAAACAAATAAATTAAAATTAAAATAAATTAAAATTAAAATAAAGATAGAAAATAACACAATTAAAGAACTTTAGCCCTCTCTAAATAACAAATGTTGTTTCTTTAAATAATCAAAGGCATAATAAAATCAACATGAAAATCAAAAATTATTCTGGTAAAACACTGAGTCTTTATGACTTTATCTAGGTGGGTTACATGAAAAAAGAATAGCCTTCATAGTATAGGTGAAGACAGCAAACAGTAAACCAGAGAAACAAGACCATGAATGTTAAAAAAATTTTTAAAGAATTTTAGTAAATTTAAGTGTTAAAATGCATATGATGTATTTTATATGCATTATATATTGTAAAATATTATATATTATATATATTTTATATGATAAAGTGTATATTATTATAAAAGCTCTTTGTAAGATCACCAGAAACACATTTCATAGTGTTTAACATATTTCGAACTCAAATATTTTATATATATATATATATATATATATATATATATATAATACCAACCCTAGCCACCATGGTGAATCTCATCTCTACTAAAAATAGAAAAATTAGCTGAGCATGGTGGTGGGCACCTGTAATCCCAGCTACTCAGGAGGCTGAGGCAGGAGAATTGTTTGAACAGGAGAAGTGGAGGTTACATAATGGGCGAGATGGGTACCACTGCACTCCAGCCTGGGCAAGAGAGCTGAACTCCATCACAAAAAAAAAAAAATTCATGTCAGCATGCTCTTTTGCATTCTACAGTAAACTAATAAAAACACAAAAATTAGAAAGAAAGCGTTATTGTGGTGCTTGGGTGCCTGTAGTCCCAGCTACTCAGGAGGCTGAGGCAGGAGAATAGCTTGAACAGGGAGATCTCTAGTTCAGTGAGCCCAGATCAAGCCACTGGACTCCAGCCTCAGTGACAGAGCAAGATGCCATCTCAAAAAATATATATATATATATATGTTTTATAGGTATGTGCTGAGAGGAATGAAAAATATTTTTAGAAAGTTATGTTTAAATGTTTAACAGTAAATACCTGTAAGCTATGATACACAAAAGCTCTTTGTCCTCATTATGTTGGAAGTAGAATTAATGAGATTTCACCAAACAAACCAACTGAAAACAAACTCCCAAACCCCCTGCCCCAAACCTAATCTGAGTAATGCAGCTTTAAGATAAAACTACAGTACTTTATTTTCCTTAAAAACAGAAGTATACCCAGGGGCAGTGGCTCACTCCTGTAATCCCAACACTTTGGGAGGCCAAGGTGGGTAAAAATTCACCTGAGGTCAGGAGTTCAAGACCAGCCTGGCCAACATGGTGAAACCCCATCTTTACTAAAAATTAGCCCTGTGTGGTGGTGGGCACCTGTAATCTCAGCTACTAGGAAGGCTGAGAGAGAATCACTTGAGCCACCATGAGGGCAGAGGTTGCAGTGAGCCGAGATCATACCACTGCACTCCAGCCTGGCCGACACAGCAAGACTGTGTCTCAAAACAAAACAAAACAAAACAAAAACAGGAACACACACACAGTTGTATTTCTCTGAAACTATTGGTCCAAAGCATAGTGTCAATCCTCCCGCATTAATGATAACTTTAAGTAAAGCAAATTCTATTTCATAGAGAACATGGGAAGTTGGACACTTGTAACTGTGACTGTCACTTAACATATAACAGACAAGCAAAGCTCATGAATGCACATGACACAACTCTGCAGCATATGAATCCCACTTATGGTATAACTTCTCCAGAAGTGGCAAAAAGAAACTCATTCATTAACAGATCCAAAAAGAGGTAAAATGCCGTAGCATATAAAAAAAGAAGCAAGGGCCGGGCTGGTGGCTCATGCCTGTAATCCCAGCACTTTGGGAGGCAGAGGCGGGTGGATCACTTGAGGTCAGAGGTTGGGAGCCAAGCCAGGGGCAACATGGCAAACTCTGTCTCTACTAAAAAATACAAAAATTAGCCTGGTGTGGTGGCAGGTGCCTGTAATCCAACTTCAGGGAGGCTGAGGCAGGAGAATAAAACACTTGAAACCAGGAGGTTGGAAGTTGGAGTGAGCTGAGATCATGCCACTGCACCCCAGCCTGGGCAACAGAGCAAGACTCTGTCCAAAAATAAAAAATAGGCCAGGTGCTGATGGCTCACACTACAATCAGCAGCACTTTGGGAGGCAGAGGCGGGTGGATCACTTGAGGTCAGGAGTTCAAGACCAGCCTGAGTTGTACTTGGTAGGCTCCCTGTCTCTACTAAAAAATACAAAAATTAGCCTGGTGTGGTGGCAGGTGCCTGTAATCTCAGCTACTCCAGAGGCTGGGGCAGGAGAATCACTTGAACCCAGGAGGTGGAGGTTGCAGTGAGCGAGATGGAGTGTCGTTTGCACTTGGCCACAGCCAGCCAAAGTGAAACTCGGTCTCAAAAATAACAAGAAGAGAGGCTGGGCATGGTGGCTCCCGCCTATAGTCCCAACTCTTGGGGAGGCAGAGGTGGGAGGATGGCAGCACAGCCCAGGAGTTGAGACCTGCCTGGGCAATAGAAACAAGACAACAATCTCCACAAAAGGAAAAAAAGTATAAAAAATAAAATAAAATAAAATAAAATAAAATAAAATAAAATAAAATAAAATAAAAATAAAGAAGCAAAAGTTTATACACTTAAATTATCTTTCCTTAATGCATATTTTAGTCTTTCATTTTTCCTAGAAATTATTTATGTACCAACAAGTATCCATCAATTAAATGAGTACAAGGTTTTGAGTTACCTAAAGATCTTTGAAATTATTCTAAAGTGGACATACCACCACGAGAATGCTTTTTTTTTTGAGATGGAGTTTCACTCTGTTGCCCAGGCTTGGAGTGCAGTGGTGCAATCTCGGCTCACTGCAACCTCACCTCCCAGGTTCAAGCTTGATTCTCCCTGTCTCAGCCTCCCCAACTCAGAACTAATTACGCCGCGCCCACATCCCGACAAAATTTTATATTTTAGTAAAGATGGAATTTCATTATATTTGTCATGCTGGTCTCAAACTCCCTGACCTCAGGTGACCCACCACCATATACCACAGTGCTGAGTTACAGGTAATGGCATTTCCACCAGCTCAAAGATAACTTTTGAAATAAAATTTATCAGTGCAATAAATCAATTTTGTTAAACACAGATTGACATGTACATATTTAAACATTATGTAAAAGCAATGCTAGCTTATTTTATCAGTATGTATAAGTTTAGGAAAAACTTTTATACAAACGGGATAAAATGTATTAACTAGTTATACAATAATATGGTGTACATTTCCAGAGTTCTTGTATTCATACACTGTGTAAGAAGATGACAAACAATTTTGCAGTAAGAAAGAATCCCTGTCCAGCTATTTTGGCATGCATCAGAATATATCTGTATTCCTGAGTCAAAGTGTTTGTGCATTTGTAATTTTGATTGATAATACCAATTGCCTTACAGAAGTGACTTTTGTATACACTCTTCCCTCATCCCCTCAGTGTAGCGGAAATGCTTTTCTCCTCACACAGCTCTAACAAACATGTCATAAAACTTTTTTTTTTTTTTTTTTTTTTTTTTTTTGAGATGGAGTTTGTCTTGTTGCCCAGGCTGGAGTGCAATGGCACAGTCTCGGCTCACCACAACCTCCGGCCTCCCAGATTCAAGCGATTCTCCCCATATCAGCCTCCCAGGTAGCTGGGATTGAGGCATGCATGCACCACTTGACTAATTTTGTATTTTAGTAGAAATGGGGTTTCTCCATGTTGGTCCGGGCTGGTCTCAAACCCCCCAAACTCCAGATGATCCCACCTGCCTCGGCCTCCCCAAAGTGCTGGGATTACAGGCATGAGCCACCGAATCCGGCCATAAAACTCTTAAATATGTTCCCCGAGCCGGCAACCTCCGGCTCCCAGGTTCAAGTGGTTGTCCTGCCTCGGCCTCCTGAGTAACTTTGAGATTGCCAGGCACCCACCACCCGCGCCCAGCTAATTTTGTATTTTAGTAGAAACGAGGTTCCCACAATGGCAATGGCCGGGATGGTCTCGATCTCTTGACCTGCGTGAAGTGCTGCCTTGGCCTCCAAAGTGCTGGGATTCCAGGCATGAGAGCCATCATTGACACAGTAATTTTCTAATTAAAAATAAAATAAAATAAAATGTCGAGAACTATTTGTATTTCCTTTTCTGTCCTCAATGTTTATATCCTTTACTTCTCTTTATTCTTTTTTTGAGTTGGTGAAGCTTCTTCTTATTGAATAGTGAAGAGCTGTTTATGTAATAGGAAGTTAAGCCTCTACCTGTGATATGATTACATACTTTGCTTACCGTATTTCTCCCAGTTTAAGTGATTGTTTTCTCAGTTTGCTTACAATGGTTTTAACTTACAGAACTTTTTTATATTTCTATATTGTGGATTTGCCGGTATTTCCATTAATATCCCACTTTATGACTTTTGTGGGAACCTGGCTTTGGGTCCCAACTGAGTGGCAAAGGGGCACGATCCCTCAGTGTGGAGACCACTGCAAGGTGACCTTGTAATTACCAATGAAGGCCCGGCCGGGCCAGGGGATGATGTTGACAATCTCCAGCTACACTTGAGGATGAACTGGGGCATGGGGATGCTCCCTTCAGGCTGGGGGTGAGAGTAAAGGTTGGCCCAGAAACCACTCCTTTCTCTCCCTTTCAGCAAACATTCTTTGTGAGGAGTCACCACAATCTTTGCCTATGTTTTACAAATGTGATTGAGAACAGATGAAAGATCTGCCCAAGGTCACACTAGTTCTGAAACCTGTTTCTGACTGTGTCATCCCCAGAACATGAATGTGTGCATCTTAGAGGATGATCCCCAGCAACATGTGATCTGAGAAATTTACATGTGTTCATTAAAAAATGGATGGGTGCAGTGGCTCATGCCTGTAATCCCAACACTTTGAGAGCCCAAGGTTAGGTGGATCACTTGGTCAGGAGGTGCGAGACCAGGCACAGCCAGCAATGAGTGAAACCCTGTCTCTTCTAAAAATACAAAAATTAGCCCGAGACATGAGTGGCAGGCGCCTGTAATCCCAGCCTGCAGGAGGCTGGAAACAGGAGAATTGCCACTTGAACCTGGGAGGCAGAGGTTGCAGTGAGTCAAGATGGCACCACAACCTCCAGCCAGGAGTAACAGAGGTGGGAAACTCCATGTCAAATAATGACAATATAGCTATGTAGAAGGGAATGCGAGGTTGCCTTGTTTCTGACTGAGGTATAATTTCATTTGTAATTACAGTGTTGAAATGATTGCTTCTCCTAAAAGCAGATCTTGAGGAAAAAAAGAAAGAGAAACAATTGTTGGAATTCTCGAGGTGCTGTTTGACCATTGA
Source organism: Hoolock leuconedys (assembly GCA_023748175.1). Classification (NCBI taxonomy): domain Eukaryota; kingdom Metazoa; phylum Chordata; class Mammalia; order Primates; family Hylobatidae; genus Hoolock; species Hoolock leuconedys. The sequence continues at coordinate 125,652 of JAKGGE010001606.1, read as the reverse complement.
GTTCCCAGGAGGCCAGATAAGCAGAGGACTGCGGAGGAATTCTGCTGGGTGACAACTGGGGTAAAAGGTTAATGTAATTTTGGGGTCTATGTTAGTGAGAGCTTTTACCTCAAAGGAGCAAAGAAGTGTGGATTCAGGACAAGGTTTCTAAGTGGCACAGGGGTGAGGTTAGATTAGCACTTTTAGAATATCATAGGCAGAGAGTTTCACTTTGAATAATTGCCACTCTTAGGAATCTCAGTTGCTGTGAGTCGATGCATAGGCAGTTAGGAAAATATCCATGTGGAGGCAGAAAACTTGGGGACTATCACATGTAAATGATTGCGGTAATGTGATTTTGAACAAAAACAAACAGAACATCAAGCACTGGCCTGGAAGTAAGGACTCCAGGCAGATGTTTCCCAGCTGTGCCACTTGTTTGTTCTGTCACCTTGGGTAGGTAGCTTGCCGTTTCTGGGTGTTAGTTTTCACCTTCTGTAAAATAAGGCTGCCGGTGAAGGGCTCAGAGCATTTGCGGCCCAAGCAGTGGAAGGCAGCCCCTTTCTGCTGCAGGCCATGGGAAAGCGGCCTTGTTAGCAAGCCTGCTCTCTGCATTCCACTTTCCAATTCCCTGCCGGAGGCAGGCGTCCTGCACCTAGATCCCAGACCCAGCAGGAGAGACATACCCATCACAGAACCCAGGGCTGCTGACAGAGGTGGGTGGTGATTAGGACTTGCTGGGGGCCACAGCAGTCTGATTCAATCTCCATCTCTCTCTAGCGAGATCTCTGGTTAGTGCTGCCCCTGATCTGAGTATCCTCTGTACAATGGGGATAGTACCCACTCCCCTTGCAGTTACCGAAAAGATCAAATGAGATGTGTGTAAATGCTTAGAACAGTGCTGGGCACATATTACATACACAGTGCTATTTTTTATTATTGGCTTAATTATTGAAATCAAAATGTGAAAACCTCCACCACCTAGTAACGGGCATTCTCTCTACGGTATTATCAGACAACTGGCTAATTTCTCACTCTGCTTGGATTAGCACCGGTGACAGGTGACTCACTACGCTACTCCCAGTAAATTGTTTCCACTTTAGTGAACAGTGCTTCTGGATGTTATGGAATTTTAAAGTAGGAGGAACGTTATAAATCAAGTGTAACTACCTCATGAGAGAAAACCAACTAAGGGGGTGGGGAGTGAGGCGGGCACTTGGTGGCTCACTGTGTCCCAGCCCAGCACTTTGGAAGGCCGAGGTGGGTGGATCACTTCAGGTTAGGAATTCGAGACCAGCCTGGCCAACATGGTGAAATCCCGTCTTTACCAAAAATATTTTTTAAAGTTAGCTGGATGTGGTGGAAGAATTCGTAATCCCAGCTACACAGAAGGCTGAGGCAGGAGAATCGCTGAACCCAGGAGGCAGAGATTGCAGTGAGCCGAGATCTGCCACTGAACTCCAGTCTGGGTGACAGAGCCAGACTCCATTTCAAAAATAATAATAATAATAATGTTAACAGTTATAATACCAATAGTTATAGTTCTAACAGCCAACAATGATTTTGACTTCATGTCCAACCTGGTGTGAAGTGCTACACAGTCTGTTTTTTAATTTGTAAAAATTTTATTATAGATTTATTTTTCTGATTAAAATATGTTTAATTTTTTATTTTTTATGGGTATATAGTAAATATATCTATAGGGCACAAGAGATGTTTTGATGCTGGCATACAATGTGTAATAATTACATCAGGGTAAATGGGGTGTCTGTCACCCTCAAGCATTTATCATTTCTTTGTGCTACAAACATTCCAATTGTACTCCTTCTAGCTACTTTAAATGTACATAGAAAAGGTACAGTAAAAAAAGAAATAGAAAAAAACATAAAATGGGCAATAAATTATTGTTGACTGTAATCACCCTATTTTGCCATCAAATAATAGATCTTATTCATTTTAACTATATGTATTTCAATACTTTCATGGAACAGGTGGTTTTTGGTTACATAGAAAAGTTCTTTTATATATATATATTTCATTAGTTTTTGGAACAGGTGGTTTTTTGGTTACATAGATAAGTTCTTTTTTTGTAATTATACTTTAAGTTCTGAGATACATGTGCACAATGTGCAGGTTTGTGATATAGGTATACACATGCCATGGTGGTTTGCTGCACCCATCAACCTGTCATCTACATTAGGTATTTCTCCCACGTAATCCTCCCCACTTCTGCCCCTGACAGGCCCTCCCAGTGTGGTGGATAAGCCCCTTCCCCCAGGTCCCTGTGTTCTCATTGTTCAACTCCCATTTATGAGTGAGAATATGCAGTGTTTGGTTTTCTGTTCTTGTGTTAGTTTGCTGAGAATTATGGTTTCAAGCTTCATCCATGTCCCTGCAAAGGTTATGAAGTTCTTTTCTTTCTTTTCTTTCTTTTTTTTTTTTTTTTTTTTGAGACAGGGTCTCACTCTGTCACCCAGACTGGAGTGCAGTGGCATGATCTCGGCTCACCACAACCTCCAACTCCCAGGCTCAAGTGATTCTCCTGCTTCAGCCTTCTGACTAGCTGAGATTACAGGCATGTGCTACTACCACCCAGCTAACTTTTGTATTTTTTGTAGAGACAGAGTTTCACCATGTTGACCAGGCTGTTCTCGAACTCCTGATCTTGAATGATCCACCCACCTTGGCCTCCCAAACTGCTGGGATTACAGGTGTGAGCCACCTCACCCGGCCAACATGCATGAGCTATTTAGTGGCAATTTCTGAGATTCTGGTGCACCCGTCACCTGAGCAGTGTACACTGTATTCAATGTGTTGTATTCTATCCCTCACCCCCTCCCACACTCCCTTTCCCCAGTCCCCAAGTCCATTATATCATTCCTATGCACTACATCCTCATAGCTTAGCCCCCACTTATAAGTGAGAACATACGATCTTCGGTTTTTCATTCCTGGTTACTTCACTTGGAATAATGGTCTCCACCTCCATCCAGGCTGCTGCTAATGCCATTATTTTATTCCTTTTTATGGCCGAGTAGTATTCAATGGCTACATAGTCTATTTTTCAGTTAATCTTGGCTGCTACCCTATGCAATGGGTTCTGTGATTATCCCAGAGCTTAGCAATAGCAGTTTTCCAATCAGTGTCTTTTGAATTGATAAATCCACATTTAGAAGGGGAGGAAACTGGCCTAAATTGAGGGCCCAGCAAAAGAACTCAGCCACCCATAGTGCCTGGTATCCACGTAGTTGGTTTTGAGATGTTTCAGCAGCAGATTCACATTGCTAAGTGTCAGTTCAGTTCACTGTGAAATCCATGGCTATTTCCTGAAAATTCGTCAAGCTATGAATTCCCCTGTGGGTTCAATGGGTAGAAGTGGTTGAGATTTCCCTGAGCTCTTGAGAATTTTCTCTGCAGTGCTCTCTAGGAGATGATCTGTTTTGCCCTTGAGGTAAGAGTTGGTGTAAAAAATATAAACTGTCTGAAGACATTGCTTGGCTGACTGTTCAGAGCATTTCTGAGTTAGTATCCCCTAGTAAGGGAGGCAGAGGAATTGAGTTCAAATCATGACTTTGTCCTGGCCTCAGTAGTGTAGCTTCAGGCAGTTCACCTCCCTGAGCCTCACCAACAAAGAGGGAGTAATAATAACATTTATGGTCACAGAAGAATGTGAATTCTCTTGCTCCCTGCCTCTAACCTGCTTTCCTGGGCCTGTCACTACGTTTTCTTTGCTGTATGTACTTGCAGGTTATAAGTCTCCTGAGGGCAGAGAGGGTTGTGAGTAATGCCAGCTAGGCCTGCAGAGGCCCTGGTGGAGGATCAAGTTTTCCAGGAGAGATGACTGGTGACCAAGGAAGAACTGACAGCTAACTCTGCTTCCTGAAGGTGTAAAGTAGAGGCCCGACAGGGTCTTTGAACATGAGTAGGAGTTTTCTAAGCAGTGCATCCTTCATGCCATGGAGATTGATGGAGGTGGGTGGGTGGCAGGAGAATGGGCAGTAAATCTGGAGGAAATTTTGGTCAGATTATGGAAGGCCTTGAATGCCACTCCCAAAAGAGTAACGCTTCATGCTATAGGCAGAGGTGCCAGCAGGGTTTTTGGCTGAAGAATTACACAAACCCATCCAATTCCCTCTTTCTTTTTCTTTTTCTTTTTCTTTTTCTTTTAAGTATTTTTCCTTGAAATACTTTTGAGGTACAAAAGAGTACAGCAAATTTTGTACAACCTTCACCAGCCTCCCCAAATATTAACATCTCACATAGCTACAGAATTATCAAAGCCAGGAAATGAACATTAATGCAATACTGTCTGTGAATCTACAGACTTTATTCAGTGTTGCCAGTAGCCCCACTAACGTCCTTTTTCTGCTCTAGAATGCAATCCAGGACTGCCTGTGGCATTCCGCTGCCACTCTCAGTAGGATCCTTCCATCCAGAATAGCTCCTCCGTCTTTCTCCTCCTCTCATAATTTTGACAGTTTTGAAGCATCCAGGCTATTTTTGTCTTTCATAACTTTGACACTCTTAAAGAGTACTGGCCAATTATTTTGTAGAATGTCCTGCAACTCGAGTTTGTCTAGTGCTTTCTCACCATGAGAATGAGGTTTTGTGTTTTTTGGTGAGAACACCGCAGAAGTGAGGTTATATCCTTCCCCATGCATCACATCAGGAGGCACATGTGATATTGCTGCATCCCATTACCAGAGATGTTAACTTTGAGAGATGATGTAGCGAAGATTTCTCCATTGTAAAATCCTATTTTTCCTTTTGAACTTAACGAGTATCTTCTGAGGAGCTATCTTGGAGTCTATGTAAATATCTTGTTTATCATCATACTTTCACCCACCAATTTTGGCGTTCATTGGTGATTCTTGGCTGCAATATTAATTACCACTGTGTTTACCAACAGGTGATTTTTCTACTTTCATAATTCCTTCTCCATTTATTAATTGTAATTCAGTGGTAAGGAAGCGCTGTCCCTTCTCTCCCAATTACTTATACAATTATTTCAGTATAGACTCATGGATATTTAGTTTATTCTACCAGTGATAATCCATGACCAACATCATTTGTATCATTGTTCCAATTGTCCCAGGTACGGCCAATGTAAGCATCTTCAAGTCACCCCTTGTGTTTGTTTGAAATGCCCTTATTCTATTTTGAGCACTTCCTTTCTGACATAAGATGTTTCAGGATTATTTTATAATTTCACTGATCCCGCCCTGTACTTAATCATTTCTCCAAAGAACTCTGCTTCCCTTTTTGAGGGAATGTATTTAGAAACTAAGGTCTGGGTGCTGGATGTCCTCATCATTACTGGGGTGTCACTGCGTCTAGGGCCTCTCAGCAGACAGAACTAGGGAATATGGGTTACCAACTCTGAAACTATTTAATGGGTATTCTGAGATTGAGCAAATCAGTAAATATATTGTATTTAGTGGGAGGTAGGCCTCTCACTGTCAAAGAAAGAACTACAAATAAAAAGGGAAGGGCAAAGTGAAACGTGTTGTGTTAGATTAGAATCAGAGGCATCAGCATGAGCTCCTGATTTTTAATGTATATACAGACTGACAGATATAGAAATAAATATGACCTGGCAATTCCATTCCTAGACATATACCTAGCAGAAATCCATGGTCATTAAAAAAACATGGACAAGAATGATCAAGCTGAGCGTGGTGGCTCACACCTATAATCCCAACACTTTGGGAGGCTGAGGCAGGTAGATTACTTGAGTCCAGGAGTTTGAGACCAGCCTGGGCAACATGGCGAAACCCTGTCTCCACTAAAAATACAAAAATTAGCTGAGTGTGGTGGTGCATGCCTGTAGTTCCAGCTACTTGGGAGGCTGAGGTAGGAGGATGGCTTGAGCCTGGGAGTCAGAGACTGAAGGGAGCCAAGATTGTACTACTGAACTCCAGCCTGTGGAACAGAGTGAGACCCTGAATAAAGAAAGAGAGAAAGAGAAAAGAAAGAAAGAAGAAAGGAAGGAAGAAATAAAGAAAAAGAAAGCAAGAAAGCAAGAAAGAGAGAGAAAGAGGAAGAAAAAAAAAGAATGATCATAGGATCATAGCTGCACTATTATAATAGTCCTAAGCGGTAAACTACTCAAATTCCCATTGGCACCAGACTAAAGAATGAATGACCGACCACTACATGCAACATTATGGATGAAAATGCAATTGAGGAAAGACATTTTCTCAAAAAATGCTGTATAATACCATTTATATAAAGCACAAACCAGGCAAAAATCAATCCATGTCACAAGAACTCAGTATCAATTTTCTGCAAAAGAAACGAGGGGGTTTCTGAGCTGCTGGTAATGTTCTGTCATTTGGTCTGGCTGCTGGTTTCGTGGGTGTGTATAATTCTTAAAAGGTATATACGTTATTCATCAGTAAAAAGTTTTTTAAAATATTCATCTCCTGGCTCTAAGCTTCATTTTATCTTCATTTCAACTCAGCTGCTGCAGGGACCCCATAAAATGAATAGAATAGGACCAACCCCTAAACCTGCTCTGCTTCTCTTCCCTTCCAGACTAGGATTGATATTTTCCCTCCAGGACTGAGACTCCTGTTTAATTTTCTTTTATTCCCCCTTCTTTTCTTTCTTTCTTTTCTTTCTTTTTTCTTTTTTTTTTTTTTGGCGGAGTCTCACTCTGTTGCCCAGGCTGGAGTGTAATGGTGATCTTGGCTCACTGCAGCCTTCATCTCCTGGGTTCAAGTGATTCTCCTGCCTCAGCCTCCCAAGTAGTTGGGACCACAGGTGTGTGCCACCACTTGTCCTTCAAACCCCTATATTTCAAAATAAGATGAGGGCCACCATGTTGGCCAGGCTGGTCTCGAACCCCTGACCTAAAATGATCTACCCGCCTTGGCCTCCCAAAGTGCCAGGATTAAAGGCATGAGCCACCACGCCTGGCTTCCCCCTTCTTTTCACAAGTTTGATTTTTTCTTTTTCCTGTTCTTTTACTTTTGTTTCGTTTTTCTTTTCTTATTTCTCCTCTTCTTTCTTTCTTTCTTTCTTTATTTCCTTCCTTCTTCCTTCCTTCCTTCCTTCTTTCTTTCTTTCTCTCTCTCTCTCTCTTTCTTTCTTTCTTTCTTTCTTTTTCTTTTTTTTTTTTTGGCGGAGTCTCACTCTGTTGCCCAGGCTGGAGTGTAATGGTGATCTTGGCTCACTGCAGCCTTCATCTCCTGGGTTCAAGTGATTCTCCTGCCTCAGCCTCCCAAGTAGTTGGGACCACAGGTGTGTGCCACCACGCTCAGCTAATTTTTGTATTTTTAGTAGAGATGGGGATTTCACCATGTTGGCCAGGCTGGTCTCGAACCCCTGACCTAAAATGATCTACCCGCCTTGGCCTCCCAAAGTGCCAGGATTAAAGGCATGAGCCACCACGCCTCTGGCTTCCCCTTCTTTTCACAAGTTTGATTTTTTCTTTTTTTCTTTTCTTTTCTTTCTTTATTTCCTTCCTTCTTCCTTCCTTCCTTCCTTCTTTCTTTCTTTCTCTCTCTCTCTCTCTCTCTCTTTCTTTCTTTTTCTTTCTTTATTTCCTTCTTCTTTCTTTTTCTTTCTTTCTTTCTTTCTTTTCTTTCTCTCTCTCTCTCTCTCTTTCTTTCTTTTTCTTCTTTTTTTTTTTTTTTTCAGGCCTAGGACTCTTGATCCAGTCCCACCTGCTGGTGTAGAGTGGGAAGAGATTATTTTAGCCCTACCCAACTAGGAGGCAGCATAGATGTAGGGGAGGAAAGTAACTTGCCAGGGGCTACCCTAGGTAGGAGATGGGGCTATATTCCAGAGTTGTTGAAGTTTGATACCAGCTAATGGTCTTTCAGTTACTGTCTTCCAGGTATTTGCAACAAGGATTAAGGAAGAGAATTAAACTATAATGCAACAGGCTTCCATCATTTGTAATGAATTAACTTCCATTGTCCTCATTGTTAAAAGATACATTTGTTAAAAAGGATAAAAATCATCAGCCTGAAGTGGCGGCTCATGACTGTAATAGCAGCATTTTGGGAGACTGAGGTGGGAAGATCACTTAAGGCCAGGGGTTCAAGACCAGCTTGGGCAATATAGTGCAACCCCCCTCTACAAAATAATAATAATAATAATAAATTAGCCAGGCATGGCGGCTTAAGTGTGTAGTTCTAGCTACTCAGAAGGCTGAGTTCAGAGAATCACTTGAGCCCAGGAGGTCAAGGCTGCAGTGAGCCAAGCTTGCATCACTGCACTCAAGCCTGGATGATAGAGCAAGACCCTGTCTCAAAATAAATAAATAAAATAAAATCATGACTCTCAAACAGCAGATTATAACTGACTCAAAGGAGAGGTCAAAAAAGCTACATTTATATGGAGCAAAGGAATGTTGAAACAAATGCACCAACGGAGCTCAAGCCAGCTTCTTCCAGGGTGGCAAAAGGAAGTCAATTGAACCTCTACTGGTAGGACTAAATGTACAGGTCTACAGCCAAGAATTATTTTTCATTTATATCAGTTATCTACATTTTAGAAGCTGTAAAATAACTCCCATGGAATCAAAAGCAGATAATGTGAAAGGGTGTGCTATAGGCAATATTTAATTTTCTATTGAAAGGAAATTTTTCCTGCCCTTTCCCTCTCTTTTAATAAAAAATAACCTCATCTATTCCTGGGTAATTCAACAATAGTAACATATCAAATACACCTGTTTATTTCTGGCACCCCTCTTTTCATAAGGGGAAGTAACAAATCTTTTGTGATTTTCAATGGTATGTCTGGGAAAGCTCAGCTATCATTCCTTTTATTTTATTTCACATTTAGGAATTTTGGGAATGCAAAATCCAAAATTGTCAGGAGATTTGAACACTTAATGTAGGATCATAGGTGTCTGAGAAATAATATTTGCCTACCCATTTGTAAGGGTCAATACAACATTTAAAAATAGGCCAGGCAGCCTGGTGCGGTGGCTCACGCCTGTAATCCCAGCAGTCTTGGGGGCCGAGGCAGGTGGATCACCAGGTCAGAAGTTCAAGACCATCCTGGCCAATATGGTGAAACCCCGTCTCTACTAAAAGTACAAAAATTAGCCAGGCATGGCACGCCTGTAGTCCCAGCTACTAGGGAGGCTGAGACAGAAGAATTGCTTGAACCCAGGAAGCAGAGGTTGCAGTGAGCCAAGCTTGCATCACTGCACTCAAGCCTGATGATAGAGCAAGACCCTGTCTCAAAATAAATAAATAAAATAAAATCATGACTCTCAAACAGCAGATTATAACTGACTCAAAGGAGAGGTCAAAAAAGCTACATTTATATGGAGCAAAGGAATGTTGAAACAAATGCACCAACGGAGCTCAAGCCAGCTTCTTCCAGGGTGGCAAATGAAGTCAATTGAACCTCTACTGGTAGGACTAACTGTACAGGTCTACAGCCAAGAATTATTTTTCATTTATATCAGTTATCTACATTTTAGAAGCTGTAAAATAACTCCCATGGAATCAAAAGCAGATAATGTGAAAGGGTGTGCTATAGGCAATATTTAATTTTCTATTGAAAGGAAATTTTTCCTGCCCTTTCCCTCTCTTTTAATAAAAAATAACCTCATCTATTCCTGGGTAATTCAACAATAGTAACATATCAAATACACCTGTTTATTTCTGGCACCCCTCTTTTCATAAGGGGAAGTAACAAATCTTTTGTGATTTTCAATGGTATGTCTGGGAAAGCTCAGCTATCATTCCTTTTATTTTATTTCACATTTAGGAATTTTGGGAATGCAAAATCCAAAATTGTCAGGAGATTTGAACACTTAATGTAGGATCATAGGTGTCTGAGAAATAATATTTGCCTACCCATTTGTAAGGGTCAATACAACATTTAAAAATAGGCCGGGCAGCCGGGTGCGGTGGCTCACGCTTGTAATCCCAGCAGTCTTGGGGGCCGAGGCAGGTGGATCACATGAGGTTGGGAGTTGAAGACCATCCTGGCCAATATGGTGAAACCCCATCTCTACTAAAAGTACAAAAATTAGCCGGGCATGGCACGCCTGTAGTCCCAGCTACTAGGGAGGCTGAGACAGAAGAATTGCTTGAACCCAGGAAGCAGAGGTTGCAGTGAGCTGAGATCACACCACTGCACTCCAGCCTGGGCAACAGAGGGAGACTCCGTCTGAAAAGATTAATTAATTAATTTAATTTAATAGGGCACAATGGCTCACTCCTGTAATCCCAGCACTTTGGGAGGCTGAGGCAGGTGGATCACATGAGGTTGGGAGTTGAAGACCAGCCTGGCCAACATGGTGAAACCCCGCCATCTCTACTAAAAATAGAAAAAATTAGCTGAGCATGGTGGTGGGCACCTATAATCCCAACTACTCAGGAGGCTGAGGCAGGAGAATAGCTTGAATCCAGGAGGCTGAGGTAGCAGTGAGCAGAGATCGTGTCACTGCACTCCAGCCTGAGCAACAAGAGTGAAACTCTGTCTCAAAAAAAAAAAAAAAAAGAATAAAAACCCAAATAAATTAAAATAAATTAAAATTAAAATAAAGATAGAAAATAACACAATTGTAAAGAACTTTAGCCCTCTCCTAAATAACAAATGTTGTTTCTTTAAATAATCAAAGGCATAATAAAATCAACATGAAAATCAAAAAATTATTCTGGTAAAACACTGATCTTTGCTATCTAGGTAGATTTACATAGAAAAAAAGAATAACCCTTCATAGTATAGGTGAAGACAGCAAACAGTAAACCAGAGAAACAAGACCATGAATGTTAAAAAAATTTTTTAAAGAATTTTAGTAAATTTAAGTGTTAAAATGCATATGATGTATTTTATATGCATTATATATTGTAAAATATTATATATTATATATATTTTATATGATAAAGTGTATATTATTATAAAAGCAAACTTTTGTAAGATCTTAAACACATTTCATAGTGTTTAAATATTTCAGACTCAAATATTTTATATATATATATATATATATATATATATATATATAATACCAGCCTGGCCACCATGGTGAATCCTCATCTCTACTAAAAATACAAAAATTAGCTGGGTATGGTGGTGTGTGCCTGTAATCCCAGCTACTCAGGGGGCTGAGGCAGGAGAATTGTTTGAACAGGAGAAGTGGAGGTCGCAATGAGCCGAGATCGTGCCACTGCACTCCAGCCTGGGCAAGAGAGCTAGACTCCATCACAAAAAAAAAAAAAAAAAAAAAAAAAAAAATTCATGTCAGCATGCTCTTTTGCATTCTACAGTAAACTAATAAAAACACAAAAATTAAGCGGTGTGTGGTGGCAGGTGCCTGTAGTCCCAGCTACTCAGGAGGCTGAAGCATGAGAATAGCTTGAACAGGGGAGATCTCTAGTTCAGTGAGCCCAGATCACGCCACTGGACTCCAGCCTCAGTGACAGAGCAAGATGCCATCTCAAAAAAAAATATATATATATATATGTTTTATAGGTATGTGCTGAGAGGAATGAAAAAATATTTTTTAGAAAGTTATGTTTAAATGTTTAACAGTAAATACTAATAGCTATGATACACAAAAAAAAGCTCTTTGGTGTCCTCATTATGTTGGAGGCGTGTAAAGAGATTTCACCAAACAAACCAACTGAAAACAAACTCCCAAACCCCCTGCCCCAAACCTAATCTGAGTAATGCAGCTTTAAGATAAAACTACAGTACTTTATTTTCCTTAAAAAACAGAAGTATACCCAGGGGCAGTGGCTCACTCCTGTAATCCCAACACTTTGGGAGGCCAAGGTGGGTGCATCACCTGAGGTCAGAAGTACTAGACCAGCCTGGCCAACATGGTGAAACCCCATCTTTACTAAAAATTAGCCCTGTGTGGTGGTGGGCACCTGTAATCTCAGCTACTAGGAAGGCTGAGAGAGAATCACTTGAACCCGCGAGGCAGAGGTTTCAGTGAGCTGAGATCATGCCACTGCATTCCAGCCTTAGAGACAGAGTGAGACTCTGTCTCAAAAAACAAAACAAAACAAAAACAGGAACACACACACAGTTGTATTTCTCTGAAACTATTGGTCCAAAGCATAGTGTCAATCACTCACATTAATGATAACTTTAAGTAAAGCAAATTCTATTTCATAGAGAACATGGGAAGTTGGACACTTGTAACTGTGACTGTCACTTAACATATAACAGACAAGCAAAGCTCATGAATGCACATGACACAACTCTCTGCAGCCATATGAATCCCTTATGGTATAACTTCTCCAAGTGGCAAAAAGAAACTCATTCATTAACAGATCCAAAGAGGTAAGCTCTTCGTAGCATATAAAAAAAGAAGCAAGGGCCGGGCTGGTGGCTCATGCCTGTAATCCCAGCACTTTGGGAGGCCAAGGCGGGTGGATCACTTGAGGTCAGGAGTTGGAGACCAGCCAGGGCAACATGGCAAAACTCTGTCTCTACTAAAAATACAAAAATTAGCCAGGTGTGGTGGCACACACCTGTAATCCCAGCTACTCAGGAGGCTGAGGCAGGAGAATCGCTTGAAACCAGGAGGTGGAGGTTGGAGTGAGCTGAGATTGTGCCACTGCACTCTAGCCTGGGCAACAGAGCAAGACTCTGTCTCCAAAATAAAATAAAAATAGGCCAGGTGGTGGCTCACACCTGTAATCCCAGCACTTTGGGAGGCCGAGGTGGGTGCATCACCTGAGGTCAGGAGTTCAAGACCAGCCTGGTCAATATGGCGAAATCCTGTCTCTACTAAAAATACAAAATTAGCCTGGTGTGGTGGCAGGTGCCTGTAATCTCAGCTACTCCAGAGGCTGGGGCAGGAGAATCACTTGAACCCAGGAGGTGGAGGTTGCAGTGAGCCGAGATCGTGTCGTTGCACTCCAGCCTGGCCAACCAAGAGTGAAACTCCGTCTCAAAAAATAACAAGAAGAAGAAGGCTGGGCATGGTGGCTCACGCCTATAATCCCAGCTCTTAGGGAGGCAGAGGTGGGAGGATAGCTTCAGCCCAGGAGTTCGAGACCTGCCTGGGCAATAGAGCAAGACCCTGATCTCCACAAAAAGGAAAAAAAAAGTATAAAAAATAAAATAAAATAAAATAAAATAAAATAAAATAAAATAAATAAATAAAAATAAAGAAGCAAAAGTTTATACACTTAAATTATGCTTCATAATGCATGTTTTAGTCTTTCATTTTTCCTAGAAATTATTTATGTACCCAGCAAATATCCATCAATTAAATGAGTACAAGGTTTTGAGTTACCTAAAGATCTTTGAAATTATTCTAAAGTGGACATACCACGAAAGATAACTTTTTTTTTTTTGAGATGGAGTTTCACTCTGTTGCCCAGGCTTGGAGTGCAGTGGTGCAATCTCGGCTCACTGCAACCTCTGCCTCCCAGGTTCAAGCGATTCTCCTGTCTCAGCCTCCTGAGTAGCTGGGACTACAGGCCCACACCACCACATCCGGCAAATTTTTATATTTTTAGTAAAGATGGAATTTCATTATATTTGTCATGCTGGTCTCAAACTCCTGACCTCAGGTGACCCACCCACCTCGCCACCCCACAGTGCTGGAGTTACAGGTGTGAGCGACCTCACCCAGCCAAAAGATAACTTTTGAAATAAAATTTATCAGTGCAATAAATCAATTTTGTTAAACACAGATTGACATGTACATATTTAAACATTATGTAAAAGCAATGCTAGCTTATTTTATCAGTATGTATAAGTTTAGGAAAAACACATACAAGCAGGATAAAAATGTATGCTTGCGTTATACAATAATATGGGTGTACATTTCCAGAGTTCTTGTATTCATACACTGTGTAAGAAGATGACAAACAATTTTGCAATGAAAAATCCTGTCCATACATTTTTGGCATGCATCAGAATATATCTGTATTCCTGAGTCAAAGTGTTTGTGCATTTGTAATTTTGATTGATAATACCAATTGCCTTACAGAAGTGACTTTAATATACACTCTCATCCTCAGTGTACGGAAATGCTTTTCTCCTCACACAGCTCTAACAAGCATGTCATAAAACTTTTTTTTTTTTTTTTTTTTGAGATGGAGTTTCACTCTTGTTGCCCAGGCTGGAGTGCAATGGCACAATCTCGGCTCACTGCAACCTCTGGCTCCCAGGTTCAAGTGGTTGTCCTGCCTCGGCCTCCTGAGTAACTGAGATTATAGGCACCCGCCACCACACCCGGCTAATTTTGTATTTTTAGTAGAAATGGGGTTTCTCCATGTTGGTCAGGCTGGTCTCAAACCCCCAAACTCAGATGATCCACCTGCCTCGGCCTCCCAAAGTGCTGGGATTACAGGCATGAGCCACCCCACCCAGCCAAAAGATAACTTTTTTTTTTGAGATGGAGTTTCACTCTGTTGCCCAGGCTGGAGTGCAATGGCACAATCTCGGCTCACTGCAACCTCCGGCTCCCAGGTTCAAGTGGTTGTCCTGCCTCGGCCTCCTGAGTAACTGAGATTATAGGCACCCACCACCACGCCCAGCTAATTTTTGTATTTTTAGTAGAAACGAGGTTCCACAATATTGGCCAGGATGGTCTCGATCTCTTGACCTCGTGGTCTGCCTGCCTTGGCCTCCAAAAGTGCTGGGATTCCAGGCATGAGCCATCGTGCCTGATAATTTTTCTAATTAAAAATAAAATAAAATAAAATGTCGAGAACTATTTGTATTTCCTTTTCTGTCACCTCAATGTTTATATCCTTTACTTCTCTTTATTCTTTTTGAGTTGGTAGGCTTCTTCTTATTGAATAGTGGAAGCTGTTTATGTATTAGGGAAGTTCGCCTCTGCCTGTGATATGATTGCACATACTTCTTGCACGTATTTCTCCCAGTTTCGTGATTGTTTTCTCAGTTTGCTTACAATAGTTTTAACACAGAACTTTTTTATATTTCTATATTGTAAGATTTGCCGGTATTTCCATTAATATCCCTTTATGACTTTTGTGGGGAACACAGCTTTGGGTCCCAGCTGAGTGGCAAAGGGCACAGTCCCTCAGTGTGGAAGACCCACTGCAGGTGACCTTGATGCCAACAGGCGGCGGGCCAGGGGGATGATGTTGATGACAATCTCCAACTACACTTGAGGATGAACTGAGACATGGGGTCTCACTTCGACAGGGTGAGAATGGATTGGCCCAGAAACCACTCCTTTCTCCTTTCAGCAAACATTCTTTGTGAGGTCACCACAATCTTTGCCTATGTTTTACAAATGTGATTGAGAACAGATGAAAGATCTGCCCAAGGTCACACTGGATTCTGAAACCTGTTTCTGACTGTGTCATCCCCCAGAACATGAATGTGCATCTTAGAGGATGATCCCCAACCAACATGTGATCTGAAAGTACATATTGTTCATTAAAAAAAAAAAAAATGGATGGGTGCAGTGGCTCATGCCTGTAATCCCAACACTTTGGGAAGCCAAGGTGGGTGGATCACTTGAGGTCAGGAGTTCGAGACCAGGCTGGCCAACGTAGTGAAACCCTGTCTCTTCTAAAAAAATACAAAAATTAGCCGGGCATGGTGGCAGGCGCCTGTAATCCCAGCTACTTGGGAGGCTGAAGCAGGAGAATTGCTTGAACCTGGGAGGCAGAGGTTGCAGTGAGTCAAGATGGCACCACAACACTCCAGCCAGGGTAACAGAGTGAAACTCCATGTCCAAAAAATAATGATAATAATAGCTTATGTGGGGAATGGGGTTGCTTGTTTCTGACTGAGGTATAATTTCATTTGTAATGCAGTGTTGAAATGATTGCTTCTCCTAAAAGCAGATCTTGAGAAAAAAAAAAGAAGAAGAAAGAAACAATTGTTGAATTCTCAGTGCTGTTTGATCGTGAGTTCCCAGGAGGCCAGATAAGCAGAGAGGACTGCGGAGGGAATTCTGCTGGGTGACAGCTGGGGCAAAGGTTAATGTGTAATTTGGGGGTCTATGTTAGTGAGGAAACTTGCCTCAAAGGAGCAAAAGTGTGGATTCAGGACCAACAAGAGATGAGTTTCTCGTGGCACAGGGGTGAGGTTAGATTAGCACTTTTAGAATATCATAGGCAGAGAGTTTCACTTTGAATAATTGCCACTCTTGGGAATCTCCAATTTGCTGTAGTCGATGCATAGGCCTTGATTAGAAAAAAAAAAAAAAAAAAAAAAAAAAATGGATGGGTGCAGTGGCTCATGCCTGTAATCCCAACACTTTGGGAAGCCAAGGTGGGTGGATCACTTGAGGTCAGGAGTTCAAGACCAGCCTCGGCAATATGGTAAAACCCTGTCTGTACTAAAAATACAAAAGTTAACCAGGCATGGTGGTGCATGCCTGTAATCCCAGCCACTTGGAGGCTGAGGCATGAGAATCGCCTGGACCTGGGAGGCAAATGTTGCAGTGAGCTGAGATGGTGCGCCCAGCTTCCTCCTCCTCTTAAATTAACTCCTTCTGGTGAGAAAACAGGAGAATCATGAGGTAGAAATGTAATAATTTCCACATAAGAAATGCAATGGTAGAGTCCATTTTAAATATGTCTTTCACAGGTGTCTGTTTTCCGTTGCTATGACTGAATACCTGAGACTGGGTACTTCACAAATAAAAGAAATTTATTTTTTACAGTTCTGGAGTCTGGAGGCCGGTTTGTGAGGTCACCACAATCTTTGCCTATGTTTTACAAATGTGATTGAGAACAGATGAAAGATCTGCCCAAGGTCACACTGGATTCTGAAACCTGTTTCTGACTGTGTCATCCCCAGAACATGAATGTGCATCTTAGAGGATGATCCCCAACCAACATGTGATCTGAAAGTACATATTGTTCATTAAAAAAAAAAAAATGGATGGGTGCAGTGGCTCATGCCTGTAATCCCAGCTACTTGGGAGGCTGAAGCAGGTGGATCACTTGAGGTCAGGAGTTCAAGACCAGCCTCGGCAATATGGTAAAACCCTGTCTGTACTAAAAATACAAAAGTTAACCAGGCATGGTGGTGCATGCCTGTAATCCCAGCCACTTGGAGGCTGAGGCATGAGAATCGCCTGGACCTGGGAGGCAAATGTTGCAGTGAGCTGAGATGGTGCGCCCAGCTTCCTCCTCCTCTTAAATTAACTCCTTCTGGTGAGAAAACAGGAGAATCATGAGGTAGAAATGTAATAATTTCCACATAAGAAATGCAATGGTAGAGTCCATTTTAAATATGTCTTTCACAGGTGTCTGTTTTCCGTTGCTATGACTGAATACCTGAGACTGGGTACTTCACAAATAAAAGAAATTTATTTTTTACAGTTCTGGAGTCTGGAGGCCCGAGGTTGCAGGGTCACATCTAGTGAGGGCCTTCTTGCCAGTGGGGCCTCTTCAGAGTCCCATGTCAGTACAGGGCATCACACGGCAAGGAGGCTCAGGAGAGATGACCAAACTGGCTTTTCTTTTTCCTTTCTTTCTTTCTTTCTTTTTTTTTTTCTGTACTTCAGTGGGGGCAAACAATTTGGCTTTTATAACAGACTCACTTTTGTGGTAACTAACACTTTCCCTTATTAGTCCATGAATCCATGAATGAATCAATCCATTCATGAAGGACTCTATCACCTCCCAACGGCCCACTTCTCAACACTGCAGCATTGGGAACAAAGTTCCCCACACATGAACTTTTCAGGGACACATTCAAACCATAGCAACAGGAAAACCTATTTCACTGTGAATATATTAATAACAGGGAGCGATTTTATGCTACAGTCACCTCTGCAATTTACAATAGTTTGGCTGTGAACACATGGTACAAACGCAGGCCTTGAAATCTAGGTTTGATTCCTGGTTCCTACCGCTCACTAGGTTTTTTAGTTTTTGTTTTTACGCTCACTAGCTCTGACAGTAAACAAGGTACTTAAAGGTACTTAATTCATTGGGCCCCAGTTTTCTCTCTTTTTTTTTTGTTAGATGGAGTCTTACTCTGTCGCCCAGGCTGGAATACAGTGGCACTTCTTGGCTCACTACAACTTCCGCCTCCCAGGTTCAAGTGATTTTCCTCCCTCAGCCTCCCGAGTACCAGAGGCTACAGGTGTGCACCACCATGACTGGCTAATTTTTGTATTTTTAGTAGAGATGGTCTTGAACTCCTGACCTCAGGTGATCCACCCACCTTGGCCTCCCAAAATGTTGGGATTACAGGCGTGAGCCACCATGCCTGGCTGGCCCTAGTTTTCTAACTGGGAAAAATGGGTTAGCAGCACCTACTGCCTGGGGTTTAAAGTGAGAATTAAATTAAAGAATGCAAGCAAGGCTCTTAGCATAACAGCCGGCATGTAGTGAGTTTTTAATTCATGTTTTATCTTCCTGTTAATAACACGGAAGCAATTCTGTGGCACTCCTGCAGATTTAAATGATATAGTGGGATTTCATAAGGCATCACTCCCTGGTCAAAGTGTGTTTTGCAGCAGGCATGACAGGACACCAGAAGAACACTAGTGACACATTGAAAACTGAAATTTCATAGTGTATTTATTTTCAGTTTCCTAGGAAATACTCTGACACGCAGAACATACGCCCTCAAGCTTTCTGGCTGTGCAGATGTTAAAGCTTCATAAATGTTGTAACTACTGCCATTCTGTGTACATGTGCAACGTATTAATGCTGCACCGTTAGCCAATGGCAAGAAAACCCCTGGGTCAGCAGAGTGTTTACAATATTTGTACATTGCTATGAATACGGTATCAAAGGCAGGTACCAGTAACATGAACAGGAAGTGGGGGTTTAAGGCAGTTAACAATCATATATACTATTCTCACTCTTAATACATCATCCTTGGATAATATTTGTGAAATATTTGGGAGCTGAGGCATGCCGTTGAGAATATTACTTTGGATGTTTCATCCAACACCGCTGACAGACAGCTTGGTGAAATATCAAGGTGTCCAGGGACCTAGGTCTGCCACCAAATTAGCTACCTGTGTGACATTGGTGGTTGCCTTCCTTCACATGCCCTAGTTCCCTCCATGGTGGGAGTTGGGGGAGGAGATTTCTGCTGTCCCTTCCAGCATTCTGATTACAAGCAGAGCTCAAACATGATTTCATCTCTTATCCTGTGTCGTTTAATGCAATTCTAGCTAAGTTGAGCACATTTAAGATGTGTTTGGAGGCATCAAAGATGAGCTACGCTAAGTGGCCAGCCTGGGCTTTCTTTTTCTATTGTTACCTGTCTTGTTCACACACCATGCAGATTCCAGTTGGCTCTCATGCTGTTTTGAAGACAGATTTCTTCCCACTCCAAGAGAGCAACATGGAATGTAGGCAACTCAGCTCTTGTTGAAAAATTGTCAAGAAGTAAAGGAAAAATATTTTTTTCTAAATAAAAACAATTATATATAGATTCTATTTTTATTCTTATGGTAGTTGCATCAAATTCCTCACTTAATGTTTATTCCAATTGCTTTCTTACATTTTTTAGCATCTATATTTCCCTTAATAATGCAGCCAGTACAGGCCAGGCACAGTGGCTCATGCCTATAATCTCAGCACTTTGGGAGGCTGAGGTGGGTGAATCACTTGAGGTCAGGAGATCGAGACCATCCTGGCTAACACGGTGAAACCCCATCTCTACTAAAAAATACAAAAAAATTAGCCAGGCATGGTGGCAGGTGCCTGTAGTCCCAGCTATTCGGGAGGCTGAGGCAGGAGAGTGGCATGAATCCTGGAGGTGGAGCTTGCAGTGAGCCGAGATGGCACCACTGTACTCCAGCCTGGGCAACAGAGCAAGACTCCGTCTCAAAAAAAAAAAAAAAAAATTAGCCAGATGTGGTGGCATGTGCTTATAATCCCAGCTACCCTGGAGGCTGAGTCAGGAGAATCTCTGGAACCCAAGAGGCAGAGGCTGCTGTGAGCCAAGATTGCACCACTGTACTCCAGCCTCGACGATAGAGTGAGACTCCATCTCAAAAATAATAATAATAATAATATAAAATAATGCAACTGGTTCAGCATTACTCTCCTGCCCAGTTAATTTATCCCCCCCAACACTCATACACACATTCCATGTGCCACTGTGGAAGTTGTATAGAACAAATATAGTTTTAAACCAGGATTGTTTTGAAAGCAATATCATCTCTCTTTTTCGTTTTCTTTGATGACTGTCTACTCTCTTCTTCCTGTATGCCTCCTGCTGCACTGCCTGGGTTGTTTTCCTTTCATTTTCTGAGGTCTTCTTCTGAAAGTGTTTTTAATGTGCATCTGTGTGTGGCAAGTGCTCTGAGCCCTTGAATGCAGGTGATTTTTCCCATCACTCTCTCCCATTTGTATGATAATTTGGCTGAATATAAAATTCTACCTTCAAGACCAGGGCAGTGGCTCACACCAGTAAGCATAGCACTTTGGGAGGCTGAGGCAGGTGGATCACCTGAGGTTGGAAGTTTGAGACCAGCCTGGCCAACATGGTGAAACCTCCTCTCCACTAAAAATGCAAACATTAGCTGGGCATGGTGGCAGGTGCCTGTAATCCTATCTACTCAGGAGGCTGAAGCAGGAGAATCACTGGAACCTAGGAGGTGGAGGTTGCTGTGAGCCAAGATTGCATCACTGCACTCCAGCCTGGACAACAGATCGAGACTCCGTCTCAATAAATAAATAAATAAATAAATAAATAAATAAATAAAATTCTACCTTCAAAATTACTGTCTCCTAATACTTTATAACTACTGTGTAGTTACAGTTAACCATTATACTACAGTCTCCTAGCATCTCATGTAGCTACTTGATGTCTATCTCACTGTCATTCATTTGAAGAAGATCTGTTCTCTTTCTGGAAGCTTTTAGAGCTTTCTCCTTGCCATTATTATTATTATTATTATTATTATTATTACTATTATTTTGAGAGAGGGTCTCACTCTATGGCCCAGGCTGGAGTGCAGTGGTGCGTGATCACAGCTCACTGCAGCCTTGACCTCCTGGGCTAAAGTGATCCTCCTGCCTCAGCCTCCCCAGTAGCTAGGACTATAGCCAAGTGCCACCATACTAACTAATTTTTTAAAAATTTTTTTGTAGAGATAGATAGAGTCTCAAAATGTTGTTCAGGCTTGTCTCGAACTCCTGGCCTCAAGTGATCCTCCCGCCTTGGCCTCCCAAAGTGTTGGGATTACAGGCATAAGCCACTGTGCCCAGTCTCCTCATTATTTTTATTTATTGTTATTTTTTACTTATTATTTTTAAATTTTATAGTTGTACCTAGGAATTGATTTTTCCTTATCTCTTGTTAGCTCTTTATAAGTCCTTTCAAATAAGGTCATTTTTTTTGGAAATGTATCTCCATTATTTGTTCAAGTATTTCCTCCACTCTATTTTTACTTCTTATGCCAGCTGAATTTATTGCTCAGGTGTTCGCACTTTTATGTTTATCATCCACATTTCCAAGCTTTTGCTTTCCTTCTCTATTTCATATGTTCTGGTCTTATTGTGAGACTGCCACAATCATGTGTTCATATATTCTTTCTTCAATTATATCCATTCTATTTCATTTGTCAAGTTTGATAAATTTCCATTTATCAAATTCTTTGTTTTAACTATTTTATTTTTCCTACCTAATATTTTCACTTAGTTTTTTTATGGTGCTTATTCTTGCTGCATATTGCTAACATTTTCTCTTATCTCCTATATAAGGAGCATTTTTAGATTTTGGGACCTTCTGCTTCAACATGTGTGATCAGATGATACGTGCTGCTTGTGTAGACTTTTCCTCCTCAACTGTCCAGTTATTTGGCCATGGGCTCATTTTCCCTTGGGAAAATATTTGGTCATACGTACCGGGAGAGGCCAAGGCCAGCCTCATCTGTATTGGTCCCGGCGATGTGAGGACTGAGAATCCAGGGATCACAGACCCTTTAGTGAATCCCTCTCTGAGGCCAATCCACTAGCCCCTCCTTTGGCTGGAGTTTTCACTTTTAAACCCTTAGGAGGAAATAAGATAATCTACAGTCCTGGCGATTTGGTTGGAAGTGTGGTGAAGGAACTCCCTGAGGGCTGTCTGTGTCTGTTTTTGTGAATTCTCTCCCATGCCCCCGAAGAGTTTGTGTTGCTGATATGGGTGGACACTGCTCCGGGCACTGTTAACTGTCATGCTGAAGGAGTCAGACTGATGATAGTCTCTCTCAAGGCAACTTGAGGGAACAAGAGCAGAATGTAAAGGCTGCCCAACCAGTTCTTCATGATGCCCAGGCTACATCCCCACACTAATTTCAGTAGTCTTCAGGAGAGGGTAGTGAGAAATTCCCTAATTTCCCTGCTTAGTGTTAGGAATCCATGTGTCTCTCTCTTGTCCTTCCACTATTTGTTTAGGGTTGATTTTGAAGATCTTGGCAGGGATTCTCTGCCATGTAGTATCTTATTTATGTATTTATATAGAATGAATGAATGAGGTGGTGTGTTATTGTCTTTTTCTTTTCCTTTTTTTTGAGATAGGATGGTACTCTGTGGCCCATGCTAGAGAACAGTGGCATGATCACGGCTCACTGCAACCTGGACATCTCTGCGCTCAGGTGATCCACTTCAGCCTCCCCAGTAGCGGGGATCACAGGCATGTGCCACCACCCCTGGCTAATTTTTTGTAGAGACTGGGTCTGGCCATGTTGCCCCAGGCTGTTCTTGAACTCCTGGGCTCAAGCCATCCTCCAGCCTCAGCTTCCTGAAGTACTGGGATTACAGGTGTGAGCCACCGTGCCCAGCCAGTATCTTCATCTTTATAATATTTTACAGTATCTTCAACTATAAATGGGGATAATGGTCACCTCAAAGAGCAGTTGTGGATTTTGGATATTTTATATCAGTTTCCAGAACAAAATAAATATTTGAAAAGTATTGAGTTCTTTTTACTTCCAAAAGACCTAATGCCTAATTTTTCTTCTCCAGGAGGGAGGAGTATGTGGATAGGTCAGTTGGCTAATTCCATCAGCATTTTCAGCCCTGGAACAATGCCCTTTGCCAGATTGTGTTATGACTCCAAATACTGTTTACGTTAACTACTAACCTCCCAGGAACAGTGCCTAGCAGTTTTTCTTATTGACGGTGTTGGTACATATAGAAACCAACCCGAAGCCTCAGAAATCAAGGCTGAACCATGTGATTTCTAGTTCTAAATTTTCCCTATTTTGCTACTCAAAGTGGTCTATCCATCCGTGTGGTCAAGTTTGAGGAGCACAGGCTGCAATGTGGGCAATCACAAACCTTCCAGGAAAACTGTACTTGTGCTTTACGTGTTATAGTTTACAAAGTTTCTTTCTTTGCTTTATTTTCCCTCCCTCCCTTCCTTCCTTCTTTCCTTCCTTCCTTCTTCCTTCCTTTCTCTTTCTCTTTCTCTGTCTCTTTCTCTTTCTTTCTTTTCTTTCTTTCTTCTTTCTTTTTTCTTTCTCCTTCTTTCCTTCCCTCCTTCCACCCTCCCTCCTTCCCTCCTCTCTTCTCTTCTTTTCTCTTCTCTTCTCTTCTTTTCTCTTCTCTTCTCTTCTTTTTCTTTTCTTTCTCTCCCTCCACCTCCAGGGTTCAAGCGATTCTCCTGCCTCAGCCTCCCAAGGAGCTGGGATTACAAGCAGGCACCACCATGCCCGGCTAACTTCTGTATTTTTAGTAGAGACAGAGTTTCACCATGTTGGCCAGGTTGGTCTCAAACTCCTGACCTCAAGTGATCCACCTGCCCCGGCCCCTCAAAGTGCCGTACAAATTTTAGGACCTTTTTTTAATTTCTGAGAAAAAATATCATTGGAATTATTATTATTATTTTGAGATGGAGTTTCGCTCTTGTTGCCCAGGCTGGAGTGCAATGGTGCCATCTTGGCTCACCGCAACCTCTGCCTCCTGGGTTCAAGCGATTCTCCTGCCTCAGCCTCCTGAGTAGCTGGGATTACAGGCGTGGGCCACCGCGCTTGGCTAATTTTGCATTTTTAGTAGAGACGGGGTTTCTCCATGTCGGTCAGGCTGGTCCCGAACTCCCGACCTTGGGTGATCCACCCGCCTTGGCCTCCAAAAATGCTGGGATAACAGGCGTGAGCCACCGCGTCATACTCTATCAGTGGAATTATGATGGGGATGGCGTTGAATCTGTAGATTGCTTTGGGTAGTATGGATGTTTAAACAATGTTAAATCTTTCAATACATGAACATGGTATGACTTACCATTTATTTGTATCTTCAGTTCCTTTCATCAATGTTTTAGAATTTTCAGTGTAGAGATCTTTCACTTCCTTGGTTAAATGTACACCTAGGCATTTAACTTCTTTTTAACTAGTATAAATGGGATTGCTTGCCTGCTTTTTTGTTTGTTTGTTTGATAGCTTGTTGTTAGTGTATGAAAATGCTACTGATTTTTGCATTTTGACTTTGCATCTTGCAATTTTACTGAATTTGTCTATTAGTTCTAACAGGTTTGGGGTGGTATTTCAATTCTTTTAATGATGAAACCAAGGTCCGGAAAGGTGACAAACTTGTCTAAAATCCTGTGGCTAAAGCCAGGTTAAATTCAATCTCAACTAGTAGGGTAATACTTTCTGATTTTTAAGTGTGTCAAATGTATCACCAGTATGCATGGTGATTTTAGGTAATAATTATCCTTTCTTTTCATATGTGTTAGAAAAAATCTAATGAACTAACCAAGTCTGGAATTTCATAGTTATTCTTATTTAGGAAAAATTTTTTTTAAGTGAATTTCTCACCAGGTGCAGTGGCTCATGCCTGTAATCCCAGCACTTTGGGAGGCTGAGGCTGGCAGATCATTTGAGGTCAGGAGTTTGAGACCAGCTTAGCCAACATGGTGAAAACCCGTCTCTACTAAAAATACAAAAATTATCCAGGCATGGTGGTGGGTGCCTGTAATCCCAGCTGCTTGGGAGGCTGAGGCAGGAGAATCGCTTGGACCTGGGAGGTGGAGATTGCAGTGAGCCAAGATCGCACCACTGCATAGAGTAAGACTCAGTCTCCAAAAAAAAAAAAGTGAATTGCTTGAAATCATAAATAATAAATTCAGATGTATTGTAGACATGATTAAAGTTGTGGAGGTGTCCCCTATGTGCTTGAGATTTAGGTAACTCTTTCCTACCTTATATTATAGATGCCATTCCTCTCATTTATAACAATGTTAAGATTTCTTCAGTTTCATCCTGTGCAATGTATTAATACAAGGAAAAAGTAAGTAAAAGTTCATTCATGAATATTTCCCTGAACAGCATTTTTGTTTCTTTCTTACTTTTAAAAATTACTTTTCCATTTCCCACACCAATGTAACTGAACAGTATTCATTGTATACCAGAAATATTTCCCTTAATCCAACATAATGACTGTACTTAATCCTTTATAAAAGCTTAGAAGCCATCTTAAAATACTTTGCAGAAGTTGCAAATACAGTATTTTGAGTAGGATTTTCAAATGTTTACTGTGGAATCAGAGCAAAAATCTCCTCTCCAAGAAGAGAAATGTGAACATTAAAGACTTCTATTGTCCAGTGTGGATGAAAATGGAAGCATAATTCACAATTTGTTGTTGACAAAGAGCCTCACAGAGAGAATGTTTCCATGGTCTTAAAGTGTATTACTCAGCTACCCTACTAGCATTTTTTTCACTGTGCTGACAAGAAAGGGAAGGAAAAATATTCACAACCCAGGTTGCTAAAGTAAGAGCTTTAATTAATGAGACTCCAGAAAGGGCTGTAGCAAGATAAAAATGTGATTGCACTGTGCTCTCTGACCTCAGTTGCAGGTTCTTTGACTTCTCTTTCGTATTCTCAGACCCTCAGTGTAAAGATATAAGGGCTCTCTGAGGTTGCAAGTTGTTTTGCTAAAAAGCCTCTTTACACATCTGGAATATAACCTCTTAAACCTAACCCAGGCTTATGTTAACACCGTGGCTTTAAACCATGCTTAGACTGCATGGAATCATAAACATGTTGAATGTAGGAAACACTGTTAGTTTATAAATTGGGCCTGCTATGAAGTTCTGAGGTCATTGTTTTGTATTGTTTTGTTTTGTTTTGTTTTTGTTTTTTGTGGGTTTTTTGTCCTTTCTTTTTTATTTTTCCAAACTATATGTGCTTTGGAAATCTAAGGGGTGGGTAAGAAAACAGTTAACCTGGTTTTTTTCCATGGTTGCTTCCACCAAGATGCCTCAGGCCATTTCTCATCCAAAATCAACATAAAGCTGTTTCTCCCATATCACCACCATGACTACCACACAAAGCCAAGATGTCTCCATTTTTAAATTTGTTGCTTCACAGACTTACTACTAAACTCCTGGATGATGGGGGAGGTGGGCAACATGAGACCCAGAATCATGCCTCTCTGTGTGATACTGGGCAAGTTACTTCACCTCACTGAGATGTTTATGGTTCTATGAAAGGAATGATCTGCACCATTTGCTCACTAGATCCCCCTTTGCATCTAAGCCATGATAATACCCCAAATAACATGATAGGATTTTATACAGGCTGCCTGCATATTGACGTTTTGATCAATGACACACAGCACATATGACACTGGTTCCATAGGATTAGAACACCACATTTTTTACTGTACCTTTTCTATGTTTGGCTATTTTTTTGTTTCTTTTGTTTTTTTGAGATGGAGTCTCACTCTGTTGCCCAGGCTGGAGTGAAGTGGCACAATCTTGGCTCACTGCAAGCTCCACCTTCCGGGTTCAAGCCATTCTCCTGCCTCAGTCTCCCAAGTAGCTAGGATTACAGGTGCCCACAACCATGCCCGGCTGTTTTGTATTTTTAGTAGAGACAGGGCCTCACCATGTTGGGCAGGCTGGTCTCGAGCTCCTGACCTCAGGTGATCTGCCAACTGCGGCCTCCCAAAGGGCTGGGATTACAGGCATGACCCACTGTGCCCGGCCTGTTTGGCTATTTTTTTAAAAAATCCCATCCTAAAGAAAAGCTAGGTGCACAAATATTTACCATTGTGTTAGAGTTACCTTCAGTATTCAGTACTACTCTATATGCTGTACAGGTTTGTAGCCTATGGGCAACAGACTGTACCATATAGCCTAGGTGTGTAGTCAGCTCCACCATCTAGGTTTGCGAGTACACCCTATGAGATCTGCACAGTGATGCACTCACCTAATAATGCATTTCTCAGAATGCATCCCCGTTGTTAAGTGATGTATCCTGGACTTTGTGCACTAAAACAAATGCCAGAACACTCTTTACTTAGTGCATAGACTTTATCAAAGGTTGAATAAAAACAGAAACAAAAAGGAGACAATCCTACAATGAAAAGGAGACACTCATGTCTACCCTAGTGATTTACTGTACGTGGAGGAGGTAAGTGGGGCATGGACAGGTCTACAAATATAATACGTATACACCTGACAACCTCAGCGCTTTGCATTTCTTTATCAGTGAAAAACCAACTGAGATCTGAAGTGTATAAACAGTTCCCTAGTAAAGTCTATTTGAGAAAAAGAATGAAATGTGCATCAATATGTCAAAACTGGCAAATACAAGAAAAGCATTCAGCTAGAGATAATTCACAGCATTTTATTCAAGTTAATCCATTTCATTCAATAATCTTCCATATTGTTCCCAGCACCACTATTACTATCATTATTTCTCTTTGGAGAAGACCAGGTATTAAGAAATCGGGTATGAATTTCCATGATGCCTAACTCTATGGTCAAAAATCCTTTTCCTTACCAAAAACCAACTTCTTAATCACTAGACAAAAGAGGGAAAGACTGAGATATATTTGCAGAAATGTATGTCCACTAGAGACAATTCATAGTTGATAATCTTTCAGGCTTGTGCTTTACTTGGTGGCTCTATTTTGGGGAGTGGGTTGTTTCTTATAAATGTTTGCCTAATACAAATAACTTGCCCCACACTACCATGCAAGGGAAATGAGGGCTAGTCCCCAGAAAGCAAGCAGGCAGTCCTCCTGGGAAGAAGCCCTAATGGCTCCTAGTGGTGACAGAGTCATTCTGCCAGGGGACACAGTCATTCTGCCTCCCCAACCTGTGAGCAATAATAAAGTATAACCAAGTGAACAGGAGAGGTACTAACTAGCTGGATAATCCATGGGCTAGAATCTCTAAACAGGAATGTTTGCGTATTTTGAATAAATCAGGGCTGGAAAGAGACACTTTTGGAGAAGTGATGGAGAATAGAAAAGTATGAAAAAGATAAAGATTTCTCACCAAGGAACCCACAAAAAAGGTTGTACCAGTCAAAGGTAGTCTTGGGCTTTTCTTTTGAGATGAGTGTACCCCAAATGGGTTGTGCCATTTTCACATAAAAATTGGAATGATAATGAACAAGTGAAAGTGAAATCAGTTTCCCTCCTTTGTTCAATAAGCATGGATAGAGTACCTGTGTGCAAGGTAGTGGGACAGGTGCTGAGGGGAAAGGTAAAGCTGTTTAAGCTGTGGCCCTGAGCTGAAAAAGCAATCTAGCAGTGCCATCAGACTGCACATTACAGAGCAGAGTGTCCCAGGGGCCAGGTGGAGGGGAGGATGACTTCCAGCTGCAGCATCAGGGAAGGCACTCTGCAGTCTCCCCTTTGGGTTCTCAGTGTGCATCTGTGTCTGTGTGACCTCAGGTGATCTGCCCCATTCCAGGCACTTGCTCGTCTTCCTCATCTTTCTCTCTAGTGTGAGAAGTGGAAGTTTAAGAGGATAAGATCCTGCTTCACAGGTACCTAATAAATGTGTGTGGAATTGACATATGGTGGAGGTGTCACTTTATCTTAGTGCAGCAAGGCGGAAAGAGCTTTGGGAAAGGAGAGGAAAGATGGTGGTGGTGAGGGTAAGGTGTTTTCATCAGAAGGCGAGAGCAAGGGTATACAAACCAAAAAGTCAATTTAGTATGTGGCTTAGCCCAGAGCACACGAGGGCACCAACACAGCCAAAGACCATAAAAAGGTAGATGAAGTCCTCTGCCAAATCGGACTGAAAAGCTAAAATCTTTCTCGGTTTCTTTCTTAAGCAACAATTGGTCTACTCAAGCTCAACCAGAGCATATAAGAGAAAAAATGACTAATGAAAGGCTCTTAAATAGTTTTGAAGGACAGACACTTTCTAGAAAGTAGAAAGATCACTGAGTAAACACTGCACCTACCGGCCCCACAAACACATACAAAAAAGATGAGGATGAATGTAGAAGTGTAGAGCAAGCTTGTGGAGATCCTCAAGTTTGGTTTTGGTGCTTCCGTTGGTAAGCAATCAAGATGGTGAGAGACGCTATCCCAAAGAGGAAAGTCTGTAGGAACCAGAGTAGTTGAGCCTGACCACTTGTGATACCTTTATGCCTAAAAAAGAAAAAACAAAATTTAAACACCAGAATGTTAATCTTACAGTTTCATGGGAGTTACTGTCTTCTATATCGTTTTTTAAAATTTATACCTTCCATTACTTTCATTGGGTTTATTTTGTTGCTTTTCTCTGGCTTCTTATCTTGGATGGTTTGTTTATTTTTCTTCTTTCTTCTTTTCTAATACATGTATTTTGGATGGTACACTATTCCCTGAGAACCAGTCTGGCTACTCTCTGGGGCACAGTATTAGAAGACTTTTTCTCATGTGATTCTGATGGGTGGGTGGAGTAAAAAGCACCGGTATGGCTTCACATGAAATGTTTTGAAGATAGACCAGATTTAAATCCTAGCGTGGCTACCTACCAGCTGTGATCTGGGCAAATCACTCAGTATCTCTCCGAATCAGCTTTCTCATCTGAAAAACAGGAATGGCAGTAGCTAGCTCACTGCGTGTTGAGCTGATTTACGGGATAATACACACAAAGTGCTCAGGAAGGAGCCTGGCATACACTTATGATAAACACCTACTTATACTGTCATTGAAATTCAATTGCCTAAAACAAAGTGCAAAAAAAAAAAAAAAAAAGACCCAATGGAAGTGAATGGCTTGCTACAGTCTCATCTGTATATAAATAAGTCTCATTTGGATGACTTTTATTTATAATTTTAAAAACAATATATGTAAAAACAGTATAATTTTCTACAGTAACAGATTAAAGGAGAAAGATCATATGAATATCTTAATAAATGCAGAAGTGGCATTTGATAAATTCCACTATCCATTCTTTTTCCATCCCCTCAGAGATGTGGGTCTCACTCTGTCACCTACAGTGGAGTGTACTGGTACAATTATAGCTCACTGCAGCCTCAAACTCCTAGGCTAAAGTTATCCTCCCAACTCAGCCTCCCAAGTAGCTGGGATCATCACAGGCATGCACCACTGTGCCTGGCTAGGTTTCTTTTTTTTTCTTTCTTTCTTTTTGTTTTTTGTAGGGACAGTGTCTTGCTTTGTTGCCCTGGTGGTCTTGAACTCCTGGCTTCAACTGATTCTCCTGCCTCAGCCTCCCAAAGTGCTGGGATTACAGGTGTGAGCCACCTGCATCCACACCTAACATCTATTTTTAATAAAAGTTCTCAGCAAACTTAGAAATACAATGGAACTTCCCAATTTTGATAGAGGAGATCTACAAAACTCTAGAATAAACACAATGCAAAATGTTGAAAGTTCTCCTTTGAGGTCAAGAACAGGGCACACTTCTAGTCAGCACTGCTGGAAGTTCTAGGCAATAGAATAAGGGAAGAAACATAAATAAAAGTTATACACAATTGAAAGAAAGAAATAAAACTGTATTTCTGGACAGTTTTATATGTGAAAAACTGAAAATAATCTACAAACTATTAGAATTAATAAATTTATTTAGCAAGGTTGCTGGGTATAAGGTCAATATAAAAAATGGACTATATTCATAAAAGCTACCATCAAACAATTAGAAAATGAAAAAACGTGAGCTGAAATCATGCCACTGAACTCCAGCCTGGGCGACAGAGCTAGACTCCATCTCGAAAAAAAAAAAAAAAAAGTTGGTGCAGTGGCTCAGGTCTGTAATTCCAGCACTTTGGAAGACTGACACAGGCGAATCACTTGAGCCCAGGAGTTTGACACCATCCTAGGCAACATAGTGAGACCCCTTCTTTTTAAAAAAAGTCATTTATAATAGCATCTCAAAGTAGAAGCAGCTGGAAATTAATCTAACAACAATGTGTAAAACCTCTTAAAAATTATAGATATATTAAAGGAGATCTAAATAAATGGAGACAGATCATTTCATAGTTTAGAAGACTCAATAATAGAAATATGTGATGCTTTCCTGACCTTAAGGAGAAAAAAAGAAAAAAAATGTAATGGAAATATGTCAATGTTCTCCAGATTAGTTCACATGGTCAATCCAATAAAAATCTCAACAGCTTTATTTTTTGTTTTTGAACAAAGGACAATGCATAGAATATGCAAAGGTGTAGGAAAAGACAATCCTGTTGCACAAGATGAGAGGACATGCTTTATCAGGTAACAATGATTATAAAGCTGCTGCTATTAAGAGTGTTGTGTTAGCCCAAAGACAAACAGGCCCATGGAACAGAATAGAGTGTTGAGAAACAGATTCATACATCTAAGTAAAGACAGGGCACATCAGTGAAGACTGAATGTCTCAATAAATAGCTCTGGGATAACTGGGCATCCAGATGGAAAAGGTAAAGTTGGAAACCTCTCTCTTACAAAAAAAAGCTCTAGGTAGAATGGAAACTTAAATGTCAGAAAAAAAAATTCTAAAATTGTTAGAAGATACTGTAAAAGAATATAACTTTAATACAAATAAATGAATAAATTGACTAAATTCATAAACTTCTGTTTATCAAAAGGCCCAACAGAATAAAAAGACCATGAGAACGGATATTTGCAAAACATCTAAATGACAAGGTACTGAAGATCAGAAAAAACAAAGAGTGCCTATGAAAAGGTAAGCAAAGGACAGATAGCCCATTAGAACGTTGGTGAGATTGTGGGGAAATGGGTATTATCATATACTTTGGTTAGAAGCATAAATTAGTCCCACAGTGTTGAAGGCAATATGGCAATACATATCATAATTAAAAGGTCATTCTTTTTTTTTTTTTTTTAGATGGAGTCTTGCTCTGTCACCCAGGCTAAAGTGCAGTGGTGTGATCTTGGTTCACTGCAACCTCTGCTCCTGGATTCAAGAGATTCTCTTGCCTCAGCCTCCTTAGTAGCTGGAATTACAGGTGCCTGCTACAATGCCCAGCTAATTTCTGTGTGTGTGTGTGTGTGTGTGTGTGTGTGTGTGTGTATTTTTAGTGGAGACAGAGTTTCACCATGTTGGCCAGGCTAGTCTTAAATTCCTGACCTCAGGTGAAACACCAGCCTCAGCCTCCCAAAGTGCTGGAATTACAAGCGTGAGCCACAATGCCCAGACAAAAGTATTCATTCTTTAATCTTCAAATTCCAGATCTTGGAATTTTTTCCAAGGGAACAAATACCAAAGTGGGACAAATACATGAAATTCATGTTCATTGCTGTATTGCTTGTAATAGTAAAAAAGTAGAGACTTAGAAGTCCATCAGAAGGAGGACTTCTTAAATACATTAAGGCACATCTATATAATAGAATTCTATGCACTAATATTAATGGATGAGTAAGTTTATATGTATAAGCATAGACAAATAGGCATATGTTAGTCCAGTGCAGTGGCACACCTGTAGTCCCAGCTACTTGGGAGGCTGAGGCAGGAGGATCTCTTGAGCACGGGTGCTCAAGGCCAGCCTGGGCAACATAGCAAGACCCATCTCCTAAAAAATAAAATAAAATACAATTTAAAATAGGCATCATTTTAGAAGAGATTATATCTATATGTATATATATAATTGGATTACAGGCATGAGCCACCATTCCCAGCAACTTTCAATTTTATAAGCTGTTTTTAACAGTATTATTACCTTAAAAATAAACACGTTTGTTTTGAAATGGGCAAAACAACAAAAATATTTTGTTTTGGAAAATAAACTTATATGCTCCTGTAAATGTGTAAGATGCTTAGAAAGAAAAATAAAGATGAGTTGGCATCTTGGAAGAGCAGGCTCACTGAACAGCAGTGCTTGTTTCCTCCTCCTTCAGAGGGGTCAGAGCTGGTGGCTGGGTAACACGGAGAAGGGTTTTCCTGGGGTCATCATAACTTGTTCTCATTCACACACCTTCATCTGTATTCTTAGCTCATTTTGCCTATTTAAAAGACAAAAGTCTTTTAAGAAAGTTTTCTTAATTTAATTCACATTTCCCTTAATGATTCTACCAAGACCCAGGCAGATGTAAAAATCTCTTTGTGAGTATACTGTTTCCTGCCTTAGGAAAAAATGTTACTTCTGATACTTGAAAAATTTCACAATTTACCTGTTTTGGTCACTCAAGGCCGCCCTATCACCGAGTACTTCCACTTGTCAAGAACTTCTATTCTGTTTCTACATGGTAATAAAATCTACTCTACATACAAATGTTTGCAAGAACTGAAAAACCTTTCTCAGGGCTGCAGAGCCAACTGGGGTAGGCAAGCAGCAAGAATCTAATTTCTGAACTAAGAGAATAAGCCATATATTCTGAATGGAAAACTCCAGATTGTAAAAAGGTAAAAATGAACATGAATGTTGGCCTCAAAGAGATACTATTTTATTTATTTATCCCTAAGGAAAAACCGTTCTATTTTTCTTGTTAAAATATTATTATGTAACAAGAACTACAAGCACCTTTCAAAGAAGAGTTGAACGTCACTTCGTAATCAAATAAATACAAGTTAAAATGGCTAGATACCCTTTTTAATCTACCAAAATACCAAAGGGTTTTTGCCCCCCATTATCAAAAATGGCACTTTTGTTTTCTTTTTTTGGGGGGGGACAGGGTCTCACTTTGTCACCCAGGCTGGAGTGCAGTGGTGCAATCTCGGCTCACTGCAATCTCTGCCTCCCAGGTTCAAGCAATTCTCCTGCCTCAGCCTACCAAGTAGCGGGGATTACAGGAGTGCACCACCATGCCTGGCTAATTTTTGTATTTTTAGTAGAGACGGGGTTTCATAATGTTGGCCAGGCTTGTCTTGAACTCCTGACCTCAGGTAATCTGCCCACCTTGGCCTCCCAAAGTGCTAGGATTACAGGTGTGAGCCTGGCCAGAAATGGCACTTTCACAGAATAGTAGTGAAAACGTAAAATGCTAAAACCCTACTGAAAAGCAATTTGGCAGTAAGTATCAAGAGCTTTATAACTGTTCTTTCACTCAGTAATTCTACATCCACAGATTTAGCCTAAGGAAGAAAATAAGAAATACATAAAATGGTTAAAAAGTAAATGTGCATTGTTAGAAGGTTAAATAATTATGGGATATACAATTACAGGAGTCCTTTGCAAACTTTAAAATTATTTACCAAGAGATTTTAAAAACATGGGAAATTATTTCATATTATGATTATGGCACTTATAAAGTCAAACGTGTAGTCCAATCTTATCTCTAGTGAAAAGGAATTCACCAAAAAAGTATTTACTGTATTTTTTAAAACATAAGATTTAAGAGACTTCATATGAATAGCTTGACTGTGCATTGAAATTCTTATTTAGAGCCTAACACAGAGGAGGAGGTGTTTGCTAAATATCGATTTCCTGCTACCTGTTTTTTCCTCCAACATTGTTTCTGTATGTGTCTGGGGTCCAGAAGAGTCTAGAATATTGTTTTGTGCATGTTGCTTATTGAATTAAAAAATTAACACATTCATGAAAAATAAAGAAATTCACCCAAATGTTACAAGTAGTTATTTGGCAGGCTGTAAATATTTACATGTCTTCATTCATCTAAATTTATTCATTCATCTCATAATTCTTTTTTTTTTTTTTTTGAGACGGAGTCTTCCTCTGTTGCCCAGGCTGGAATGCAGTGGTGCGATCGTGGCTCACTGCAACCTCCGCCTCCTGGGTTCAAGCAATTCTCCTGCCTCAGCCTCCCGAGTAGCTGGGATCATACACATGCGCCACCACACCTAGATAATTTTTTTTTTGAATTTTTAGTAGAGACGGGGTTTCACCATGTTGGCCAGGCTGGTCTCGAACTCCTGACCTCAGGTGATCAGCCTGCCTCAGCCTCCCAGAGTGCTGATATTACAGGCATGAGCCACCACACCCAGTCATCATCTCATAATTCAACAGGACCATTTGTAGAGCTTGATATGAGTCCCCTGGAATTTGGGGAACGGTTTAACATCTGATTCCAAAGAGTAAACACTAGTTTGGCCTGCTTGCTGGGAGAGAAGGAAGCACGGCCACACTGCGAACTGCATGCACTTGCAGATTATCCCACTGGAGGGATACGGAAGTTGTTTATACTGTGAGCCATATAGATCCTGGAGAAGGCACTGGGCATGAGTAGGTTTAAAAGGGACCCTGTACCACAGGCCCACCTGAAGGACGGAAGTGATCTCAATAAAAGGGTAATTCTTCCCAGAACACAGACTCTGAGGGTGAAACTGCAAGTGGCACTCTGGAGGAGGTATCTGAACAACCATCAAGGAAACTGCAGAAGGGAGATCCCAGGTGATGAACAGTGTCTCAAAAAAAAAAAAAAAAAAAAAAAAAAAAAAAAAAAAAAAAAAAAAACCCTACTGAAAAGCAATTTGGCAGTAAGTATCAAGAGCTTTATAACTGTTCTTTCACTCAGTAATTCTACATCCACAGATTTAGCCTAAGGAAGAAAATAAGAAATACATAAAATGGTTAAAAAGTAAATGTGCATTGTTAGAAGGTTAAATAATTATGGGATATACAATTACAGGAGTCCTTTGCAAACTTTAAAATTATTTACCAAGAGATTTTAAAAACATGGGAAATTATTTCATATTATGATTATGGCACTTATAAAGTCAAACGTAGTCCAATCTTATCTCTAGTGAAAAGGAATTCACCAAAAAAGTATTTACTGTATTTTTTAAAACATAAGATTTAAGAGACTTCATATGAATAGCTTGACTGTGCATTGAAATTCTTATTTAGAGCCTAACACAGAGGAGGAGGTGTTTGCTAAATATCGATTTCCTGCTACCTGTTTTTTCCTCCAACATTGTTTCTGTATGTGTCTGGGGTCCAGAAGAGTCTAGAATATTGTTTTGTGCATGTTGCTTATTGAATTAAAAAATTAACACATTCATGAAAAATAAAGAAATTCACCCAAATGTTACAAGTAGTTATTTGGCAGGCTGTAAATATTTACATGTCTTCATTCATCTAAATTTATTCATTCATCTCATAATTCTTTTTTTTTTTTTGAATTTTTAGTAGAGACGGGGTTTCACCATGTTGGCCAGGCTGGTCTCGAACTCCTGACCTCAGGTGATCAGCCTGCCTCAGCCTCCCAGAGTGCTGATATTACAGGCATGAGCCACCACACCCAGTCATCATCTCATAATTCAAAAGGAGTATTTATTCTGATTTATAGTGACTAATGATACATTCTAACATGTTAGACCATAAAGAAATGATTTCAAAGGCTGGGCACAGTGGCTCACGCCTGTAATCCCAGCACTTTGGGAGGCTGAGGCAGGAGAATGGCCTGAACCCAGGAGGCGGAGCTTGCAGTGAGCCGAGATTGCGCCCCTGCACTCCAGCATGGGCGACAGAGCGAGACTCCGTCTCAAAAAAAAAAAAAAAAAAATTAAATGACCTCAAGAACATAATAATAGTGACCTAACCTCTATGCCTGTTCTCCCTCTGCCCTTCAGAAAAAGTTGTATATTAAATTTGAGTATTTTGGTTTTCATCAGATACTCCAAACACCAACAACAAAATAGGTGTCAGGTACTCCTACATTCCAAGTTGAGGGGCTGGGCTGGACACTTCCTATCTGAGATTCCACTAGGATGCTGCAGAGGCCATTGGAAAGAGGTACTAGTGAGCTGTGGCGTTTCCTACAAGTCAAGCCCAGAGAATGGCTTCAACAGGACCATTTGTAGAGCTTGATATGAGTCCCCTGGAATTTGGGGAACGGTTTAACATCTGATTCCAAAGAGTAAACACTAGTTTGGCCTGCTTGCTGGGAGAGAAGGAAGCACGGCCACACTGCGAACTGCATGCACTTGCAGATTATCCCACTGGAGGGATACGGAAGTTGTTTATACTGTGAGCCATATAGATCCTGGAGAAGGCACTGGGCATGAGTAGGTTTAAAAGGGACCCTGTACCACAGGCCCACCTGAAGGACGGAAGTGATCTCAATAAAAGGGTAATTCTTCCCAGAACACAGACTCTGAGGGTGAAACTGCAAGTGGCACTCTGGAGGAGGTATCTGAACAACCATCAAGGAAACTGCAGAAGGGAGATCCCAGGTGATGAACAGTGTCTCAAAATCTACTACATTCCCTCTAGAGAGAAAGAGCCAATACTGGATACACAGTACACACAGCACCCAGCTGCCTGATCACAAGGCAGCAGCTGTTTATTGTTTTTTTAAATTTTTTTTTTTTTTGAGACAGGGTCTTGCTCTGTCACCCAGGCTGGAGTGCAGTGGCGTGATCTTGGCTCACTGTAGCCTCTTCCTCCGAGGTTCAAGTGATTTTCATGCCTCAACCTCCTGAGCAGCTGGGACTGCAGGCACGCACCACCATGCCTGACTTTTTTAGTATTTTTTATATTTTTAGTAGAGATGGGGTTTTGTCATGTTGGCCAGGATGGTCTCAAACTCCTTGCCTCAAATGATCCACCTGCCTAGGCCTCCTAAAGTGCTGGGGATATAGGTGTGAGTCACTGCACCTGGACAGCAGCCGCTGTTTAAGGATGATCCTTGTTCTCCCTAACTATTCCCACCATCCCAAGGGACCACAAGCAGCAATTACTAGTGAATAGAGGAGAAGGTGAAGTGAACTGCAACCCTCTCCCCACTGCAGGCTCCTGAGCCCCAGCTGGAGGAGAACAGACATTTTGAATTAGAAGAAAGTTTATAATTTTAACAAATAGAATGGGCTAGAATGGATAATATCAGATGGTGACTGGAAATCCTATGATCTGCTTGAAATTCCATCCAGAGATAAGGTGGAAGGTGGGGAACAATCCACAAAGCAAATTTACTTGGAGAGGGGTGAGAAATAACAAAGTTACTTTCTGCTCCCCTTCATAGAAAGTCTAGCTTGTGGCCGGGCACAGTGGCTCATGCCTATAATCCCAGCACTTTGAGAGGCCGAGGAGGCAGATCACCTGAGAGGTCAGAAGTTCGAGACTAGCATGGCCAACATGGTGAAACCCCGTCTCTACTAAAAACACAAAAATTAGCTGGGCACAGTGGTAGGCTCCTGTAATCCCAGCTACTCAGGAGGCTGAGGAGGGAGAATTGCTTGAACCTGGGAGGCAGAGATTGCAGTGAGCCAAGATTGTGCCACTGCACTCCAGCCTGGGCGACAAAGTAAGATTCTGTCTCAAAAAAAATAAACAAGAGGCCGGGCGCGGTGGCTCAAGCCTGTAATCCCAGCACTTTGGGAGGCCGAGATGGGCGGATCACGAGGTCAGGAGATCGAGACCATCCTGGCTAACACGGTGAAACCCCATCTCTACTAAAAAAAAATACAAATAAAATAAACAAGAGGTCAAGGTGGCTCAAGCCTGTAATCCCAGCTACTCAGGAGGCTGAGGAGGGAGAATTGCTTGAACCTGGGAGGCAGAGATTGCAGTGAGCCAAGATTGTGCCACTGCACTCCAGCCTGGGGGACAGAGAAAGACTCCGTCTCAAAAAAAATAAAATAAAATAAACAAGAAAACAGAGTAAGATAATTCTATGTAACGTACTTAGCAGTCTCTACACATAGTGGTACCCAATCAATATTGATTATTTTTATTATTGAAACATAGTAATAGAGTATCTTATTTTCCACTTTTAGAATAGAAAAATAATAGCGGTGATAGTATATCCTGACCAGAAATTGATTCAATTAATTAATATCTTGATAAGAAATTAATTGGAAGGCAATTTGGCATTACTATAACCATGTTTTTCATTCTGCCATACTTTCTGTATATGCTTATATAAAGTACAAATATAATTTTTTCTAGCGTTCTCACACAGTGTTAACCTACACTAGCATCTGCTGAATGGGGTCTGGTTTGGGGGCTTTTAACTGGCATTGCCTCCTAGAATTATCTGTGGAGCTTTTAAAAAGAACACATTCCCATCTATGAGGCAAGACTTACCCAATCAGAATATCTGGGTCTGGAAACCAGACATGTGTATTTTGAAAAAGCTCCTCAGGTGGTTCAATTGTAAAATGAGGATTGCGAGTCATCGGCCTAGGTCAGTCACTTAGCTCTTTTGAAAACTAGAAGCCAGGCTCCCAGTCTTTTGTTCTCTGAAAGAGAACCAGAGACACAGAACACCTATTAGGTCACTTAAAACCTGTTTTATTGTTGTTGTGGTGGTGGTGGTGGTGGTTTTTTTGTTTGTTTGTTGGGGTTTTTTGTTTGTTTTTTGAGAAAGGCTGTGAAACAATACAAAAATAACTGCAGACCAAAGAAACTCTGAACAGTCATTTGGGCCTCCATTCTTGACTTCTATTTTCTTTCTTTTTCTTTTTTTTTTTTTCTTTTTGAGACAGAGTCTCACTCCACTGCTGGGGCTGGAGTGCAGTGGTGTGATCATGACTCATTGCAGCCTCCACCATCTGGGCTCCATCCATCCTCCCACCTCAGCCTCCCAAGTAGTTGGGACCACACGTGCGTGCCACCATGCCCAGCTACTTTTTAAAATTGTGTATAGAGATGGGGTCTCACTACATTGCCCAGGATGGTCTCCAACTCCAGGGCTCAAGCAATTCTCCCATCTTGACTTCCCAAAGTGCTGGGATTACAGCATGAGCCACTGTGCTGGGATGACTTCTATTTTCTATCTTTTTTTTTTTTTCTTTTGAGACAGAGTCTCACTCCACTGCTGGGGCTGGAGTGCAGTGGTGTGATCATGACTCATTGCAGCCTCCACCATCTGGGCTCCATCCATCCTCCCACCTCAGCCTCCCAAGTAGCTGAGAATACAGGCATGGGCTACCACAACTGTCTAATTTTTTTCTCTTTTTTTTGAGACAGGGTTTTGCTCTGTCACTCAGGCTGGAGCGCAAAGGCACGATCTTGGCTCTTGCAACCTCTGCCTCCCAGATTCAAGCATCTCCCGCCTCAGCCTTGGGAGTAGCTGGGGACTACAGGTGTTTGTGGTTGAGTCTGGGTGTGTGTGGACGAGTGCAGATGTGTCTGGGTGTGTGTGGGTGTGACTGAGTGTAGGTGGGTGAGTATGGGTGTGTATGGGTGTTTGTGTGTGTCTGTGTGTAGGTGGGTGAGTATGGGTGTGTGCTGTGTGTAGGTGGGTGAGTATGGGTGTGTGTGGGTGTGGGTGTGTGTGTGTGTAGGTGGGTGAGTATGGGTGTGCAGGTGTGTTTGTGTGTGTACGTGTTTACATTGTGGTATGTGTCTGTTGGGTGCCGCCATTAGGGATTTGGAAGAGTGAGGACCATAAACTTGTAAACATTTCTACATACGTGCATATTTTCTTGGGCTGTCTACAAATATTTGGATACATACAGAAACATAAACCATTCATCTAAAAGCTTTTCAGCCTGACCCATAAACTCAGGTTATTTGAAAATGGAGTGGTAAGTGTTATTGAACAGCTTTTACTATGGTTCACGTTTGGTAGTATATGCTAATATCCTAAAAACAAAACAAACACCAAAAATACCTTGATTTTATAATCTAACTTCTGATGTCTAAATTAGTAAGATAATTTTTGTGTTTTATCTTACTGTATTATATTTCATTTTGATGCTGTGTAATTTCACAATGCATTAAATACTAGCTGATGCTTATCAGAGATAAACTAGTGAATTATCATCCCATTAAGATAAATTTTGTTTCTGCTAAAGTAACCTCTTATTTTAAATGGAGGAATTTACTAAATCAAGTGCTAAGATTTTATTACTGCTACTAAATGAGAGACATACGTAAAATTCAAATACATTCCATTACTCAATCTATTCTTTACTATCATGAGAATTAATATAGACAGCATATTTTATACAGAGCATACATCCAAAGCCTCATCTTCATTGAATTACAAGTAAAATATACATATGTAAATATAAATATATATACATAATTTAGATATGAAATGACAGAATTTACTTATTTACCTGTGCATGAGAGAATTTGATTCTATTAATTATTCCAGGTACAGTAACTGGTTGAAAATGGGACATGAAGTAAACTGATATGCTTAAAAGTAACTATATCCAGGGAATTCATTTTAACGTCTCCAAGCAAGGCAAGACCTCCTTCCTGAGATAAGGAATGAGGGGTTACTTATTTTGGTCAAGTTGGCTCAATGATCTGGGGAACCAAAAACTGTATGTACATGGATAGTTGTTTTGTTCCCCCCCAAAAAAATTGGGGAACCCATTAATTCCCAATTCATGCTTTTGTTTTCATATAAGAGAACAGTTGATGCTCCAGAATCTTAAATTTTAATTGACCAAATACAATGTTCCTAAAGACAAACATTTCCTAAGAGTTAAGCCGGCTGGGCAGGGTGGCTCACGCCTGTAATTCCACCACTTTGGGAGGCCAAGGCGGGCTGATTGTTTGAGGTCGGGAGTTTGAGACCAGCCTCGTCAACAGGGTGAAACCCTGTCTCTACTAAAAATACAAAAATTATCTGGGCCTGGTGGCGTGTGCTTGTAATCCCAGCTACTAGGGAGACTGAGGCAAGAGAATCGCTTGAACCAGGGAGTCGGAGGTCGCAGTGAGCCAAGATCACGCCATTGCACTCCAGCCTGGTGACAGAGCCAGATTCCATCTCAAAAAGAAAAAAAAAAAAAGAAAAAAGAAAAACAAAGATGGGGGAAATAAAGTTAGGACAACAGAAAGATAGGGAATATGAAACAGAGAAAATCAACAAACCAAAATTAAATGTTTGGAAAGATAAAAAAATTGGCAAATGTTTACTTAGGCTAAGCAAGAAAAAAAGAGAAGAGACTCTAATTACTAAAATCGGCAATAAAAGAGAACACATCACTGCCAGCATTACAAAATAAATATGATTAAAAGAGAATGCAATGTAAATCTTATGCTGAAAAAGATAGCATAGATAGAATAAAGTCCTAGAATGACAGAAACTAAAATAGTCTAAAGGAGAAATAAAAAATATAAATAGATCTATGGAAGGTTAAAACATTGGGTTGTAATTTTAAAACCTTACAATAAAAATCTCATCTCAGCTAGCTTCCCAAGTGAATCAAACACTCTGAGAAATTAGTATCAATTGTTCACCAACTCTTACAGAAAATAAAAGGGGAGAGAACACTTCCCAATTCATTTTACAAACAGGATTACTGACACCAAAACTGAATCACAAAACAATATAGACCAGTATCTTTAATTATTTTATAAAATAAAAAATCTTCAATGAAATACTGCCAAGCTGAATCTAGCAACATATAAAATAGATTATGCACTGTGTGCAGATGTGATTGACCCCAGGAATTCACCATTTATTTAATATTTGAAAAATCAATGAATGCAAACACCATATTAATAGAATAAAAGATCAAAATATATGAGCATCTCAATAGACAAAGCATTTGAGAAAATATTACACATTTTCATCATGAAAACACTCCATTTATGGATAGTAAGATAACTTCCTGAAACTAGTGGTAGTTATCTATGAAACCCACAGCTATCGTTACACTCAGCAATGAAAGGGTGAATCCTTTCCTGGTAGGATTAGTTACAAGAATTGTCCACTCTTGCAAATTCTACTCAACATTATACTGTGAATTCTAGCAAGGTGTAGTTAGTAAAGAATAGAAAATTGAAAACATCCTGATTGAAAAGAAAATAATAAAATTATTTATATTTACAGATGGTATGATCTCTTA
Source organism: Hoolock leuconedys (assembly GCA_023748175.1). Lineage (NCBI taxonomy): Eukaryota > Metazoa > Chordata > Mammalia > Primates > Hylobatidae > Hoolock > Hoolock leuconedys. Next base: position 82,943 of record JAKGGE010001606.1, on the reverse strand, counting down.
TATATACGTAATTCTAAGAAATTCAGTAAAATAATATTCAAAATAATAAATTTGGCATGGTTTCCAGATATAGATGCAATCCTAAAAATTAATTTTATTTCTATATACTGTCAATGAACTGCCTTAAAATGATATTAAAGAAACAAACCCATTTATAATAGCAACAAAACAAGTAATAAATTTAGAAACTAACAAGAGCAGTTCAAAACTCATACTCTGAAACCTCCAAAATATTGTTGAAATAAATTGAAGAACTAAATGAATGAGAAGAGGTGGAGTGAGATAGAGGGTAGAATCTCAGTGATTATATCTCTGCAGGAACATTAAATTGAACCACCGTCCAATAATCCAAGCAAGATAATACCTTCACAAGAGCTAAAGAAAGCAGGTCACAGATCACAGAACCTGGTTTTAGCTTAAAAACAAGAGAAGACACATTAAAGAGGGGGAAAAGACAGTCTTTCCGTGCCTGCACTGCCCCTCCCTCAACCCCAGGCACTGCAGTGCAGAGAATGTGTCCACCTCTTGCAGGAGGGACAAGGAAGAGTCCATGGGACTTTGCCTTGGAGCCCAGTGCCAGCTCTGCTATAGTAAAGGACAGCACTGGTCAGAACCCCATGGCCTTTGATTCCAGGCCAGTGCCCATAGACAGAGCATTTAGACATGACCTGGTCTAAAAGGGAATCCACTACCCCGGTGGGACAAACCTGAGTCCTGACTTGCTTCACCACCAGCTGATTCAAGTGGCCTCAGGCCCCAAATAAATGTCAGTGGCAGGCAGACCAGAGTCACTTTTGTCCTTGGGTGAGCTCCAACAACCAACGATGTGCTGGTCTGGGAGGCTATGGGCTTCCTATGTGACATCAGCCGCAGTGGCCACAGGGCTGCCTGTGTTACCCCAATCCCAACTCCAGGCAGTGCAGTGCAGAGAGAATTCCTTCCCTATGCAAGAAAGAGGAGAACCCAGTATCAGCCCTACCACAATGGACACAGCATCAGGCAGAACACTGTGGCCCTGATCCCAGGCAGGAGCTCCCAGACACCTACAGAGCCCCCTGCAGGGAGAAGGAATTCTGACAACCTGGCGGGATGGACCCAAACCTTGGCCAGCATCATCACCAGCAGACTAACCTGGCTTAGAAACCTAAATAAGTCAGCAGCAGTCAGGCAATATAGTGGCCACAGGACTCAGACAAGCCCCAGTGCTGCTCTGCTCTGGGAGGCTGTGGGCTTCAGGCGTGCTGCGCCAGCTGCAGTGGCCATGAGAGTGCCCAAATCACACTTCTCCCAGATCCACGAAGCTTGGTGCCCAGATTCCTTGCAAGGGGAAGAAGAGGGATGTGAAGGAAGAACTTTGCCTGGGAACCCAGGGAATCCCTCCCTTATCTTCTCCAAGTGTGTCACAGCCACCAGGGACCTCAGTCTGCAAAAGTCACAGTGAACCTGAGCTTAAGGTGCCCTCTGGTGCTGAAACAGCTGCAGTGACCACAGGCTTGGGGAACTCAACAGTCTTGAATTTCTTGGAATTTCTGGAAGACTGAAGAAGGACAAGTACAAACAAGAACAGACTGCAAAAACTGGAATAAATACACACTTATTCAACTCCCAGGCATGAACATATGCTCAAAAACATTAAGAACATTCAAGGAAATACGACCTCACCAAACAATAAATAAGTCACCAGTGACCAGAGCTAAAGATGTGAGACTCGGCTGGGTGTGGTGGCTCACACCTGGAATCTCAGAACATTGGGAGGCTGAGGTGGGTGGATTACCTGAGGTCAGGAGTTCGAGACCAGCCTGACCAACAAGGTGAAACCCCCTCCTTACTAAAAATACAAAAGTTAGCTGGGTGTGGTGGCAGGTGCCTGTAGTCCCAGCTACTTGGGAGGCTGAGACAGCATAATTTCTTGAATGTGGGAGGCAGAGGTTGCAGTGAGCCAAGATTGCACCACTGCACTCCAGCCTGGGTGATGGAATAAGACTCCAGCTCACAAAAAAAAAAAAAAAAAAAAAAGATGTGAGACTCTCCAGACAGGGAAGTAAAAATGGCTGTTTTAAGGATACTCAATGAAATTCAAATATAGAGAATTAATTCATAAACTTATCAAAGAAATTTAACAAAGAGAAAGAAGTAATTTAAGAAGGTGACAGAAACCTCAAAGCTGAAAAATGCAACCGATGAACTGAAAAATGCATGAGAGGGCCTCAACAGTAGAACTAGTCTCAGCACAATAAAATACATATATGACAAACCCAGAGCTAACATCATAATCAGTGGGGAAAAGTTAAAATCTCTTCTTCTAAGATCTGGAACAAGTGTGGCTACTTTTACCACTTTTATTCATCACAGTACTAGAAGTCCCAGCTAGAGGAATTAGAAAGGAGAATGCAATAAAAGGCATCCAAATTGGAAATAAAAGGAAGTCAAATTATCTCTGTTTGCAGGTGACACGATCATACACATATGGAGAACCCTAAAGATTCCACAAAAAAAAAAAAAAAAAAAAAAAAAAATACAAAAGTTAGCTGGGTGTGGTGGCTCACACCTGGAATCTCAGAACATTGGGAGGCTGAGACAGCATAATTTCTTGAATGTGGGAGGCAGAGGTTGCAGTGAGCCAAGATTGCACCACTGCACTCCAGCCTGGGTGATGGAATAAGACTCCAGCTCACAAAAACAAAAAAAGATACCTAGAGATAAACTTAACCAAAAAGGCAAAAGATCCCACAATTAAAACTGTAAAACATAGATGAAAGATATTAAAGCAGACACAAGTAAATGTAAAGATATCCCATGTCCAAGCACTACAAGAATATCGTTAAAATGTCTGTATCACCCTATGTGATCTACAGAATCAATGGAATCCGTGTTAAATTAGGAAATATATTCTTCATACATATAGGAAAACAAAACAAAACAAAAAGTTAGCTGGGTGTGGTGGCTCACACCTGGAATCTCAGAACATTGGGAGGCTGAGGTGGGTGGATTACCTGAGGTCAGGAATTTGAGACCAGCCTGACCAACAAGGTGAAACCCCCTCCTTACTAAAAATACAAAAGTTAGCTGGGTGTGGTGGCAGGTGCCTGTAGTCCCAGCTACTTGGGAGGCTGAGACAGCATAATTTCTTGAATGTGGGAGGCAGAGGTTGCAGTGAGCCAAGATTGCACCACTGCACTCCAGCCTGGGTGATGGAATAAGACTCCAGCTCACAAAAAAAAAAAAAAAAAAAAAAGATGTGAGACTCTCCAGACAGGGAAGTAAAAATGGCTGTTTTAAGGATACTCAATGAAATTCAAATATAGAGAATTAATTCATAAACTTATCAAAGAAATTTAACAAAGAGAAAGAAGTAATTTAAGAAGGTGACAGAAACCTCAAAGCTGAAAAATGCAACCGATGAACTGAAAAATGCATGAGAGGGCCTCAACAGTAGAACTAGTCTCAGCACAATAAAATACATATATGACAAACCCAGAGCTAACATCATAATCAGTGGGGAAAAGTTAAAATCTCTTCTTCTAAGATCTGGAACAAGTGTGGCTACTTTTACCACTTTTATTCATCACAGTACTAGAAGTCCTAGCTAGAGGAATTAGAAAGGAGAATGCAATAAAAGGCATCCAAATTGGAAATAAAAGGAAGTCAAATTGTCTCTGTTTGCAGGTGACACGATCATATACATATGGAGAACCCTAAAGATTCCACAAAAAAACCTACTAGAAATAATAAACAAATTTCATAAAGTTGCAAGATACAATATTGATACATAAAAATGAGTAGCACACCAATGTACCAATAGTGAAACACCTAAGAAAGAAATCAAGAAAGGTATTTCATTGCAGTAGTTACCCAATGCCCCCCAAAAAAGATACCTAGAGATAAACTTAACCAAAAAGGCAAAAGATCCCACAATTAAAACTGTAAAACATAGGTGAAAGATATTAAAGCAGACACAAGTAAATGTAAAGATATCCCATGTCCAAGCACTACAAGAATATCGTTAAAATATCTGTATCACCCTATGTGATCTACAGAATCAATGGAATCCGTGTTAAATTAGGAAATATATTTTTCATACATATAGGAAAACAAAAACAAAAACAAAAAACGGCCAGGCATGGTGGCTCACGCTTGTAATCCCAGCACTTTGGGAGGCCAAAGCGCGTGGATCACGAGGTCAGGAATTTGAGACCAGCCTGAACAACATGGTGCAACCCCGTCTTTACTACATATACAAAAATTAGCCGGGCGTGATGGCTCACGCCTGTAATCCCAGCTACTCAGGAGGCTGAGGCAGGAGAATCGCTTGAACTCAGGAGGCAGCGCTTTCAGTGAGCCAAGATCGCACAAGTGTACTCCAGCCTGGGCGACAGAACGAGACTCCGTCTCAAAAAAAAAAAAAAAAAAATCCTAAAATTCACATGGAAATGCAAAATACCTCAGATAGACAAAAGAATCTTGAATAAAAAGAAAAAAGCTGAAAGCATCACACTACCTGATTTCAAAATATACCACAAATCTAGTAACCAAAGCAGCATGGTAGTGGCAGAAGAAAAAAAAATAAAAAAAAAAAAAAAAAAAAAAAAAAAAAAAAAAAAAAAAAAAAAAAAAAAAAAAAAAAAAAAAAAAAAATCCTAAAATTCACATGGAAATGCAAAATACCTCAGATAGACAAAAGAATCTTGAATAAAAGAAAAAAGCTGAAGCATCACACTACCTGATTTCAAAATATACCACAAATCTAGTATCCAAAGCAGCATGGTAGTGGCAGAAGAAAAAAAAAAAAAAAAAAAAAAAAAAAAAAAAAAAAAAAAAAAAAAAAAAAAAAAAAAAAAAAATCCTAAAATTCACATGGAAATGCAAAATACCTCAGATAGACAAAAGAATCTTGAATAAAAAGAAAAAAGCTGGAGGCATCACACTACCTGATTTCAAAATATACCACAAATCTAGTAACCAAAGCAGCATGGTAGTGGCAGAAGAAAAAAAAAAAAAAAAAAAAAAAAAAAAAAAAAAAAAAATCCTAAAATTCACATGGAAATGCAAAATACCTCAGATAGACAAAAGAATCTTGAATAAAAAGAAAAAAGCTGAAAGCATCACACTACCTGATTTCAAAATATACCACAAATCTAGTAACCAAAGCAGCATGGTAGTGGCAGAAGAAAAAAAAAAAAAAAAAAAATCCTAAAATTCACATGGAAATGCAAAATACCTCAGATAGACAAAAGAATCTTGAATAAAAAGAAAAAAGCTGAAAGCATCACACTACCTGATTTCAAAATATACCACAAATCTAGTAACCAAAGCAGCATGGTAGTGGCAGAAGAAAAAAAAATAGGTAGGGGAGAGACAGAGAGACATAGAGGAATGACAGACAGACATAGACAAATGAAACAGAACAGAGAACTCAGAAATAAATTCAAGCTTTTACAGTCAACTCTTTTAACAAAGGCACCAAAAACACACATTCGGGAAGGACAATCTTTTCAATAAACTGTGCTAGGAAAACCTAAAACCCACACGTACAAGAATACATCTAGGCTGTTATCTTACCATCTACTGAAAATAAAGATTTAAATATAGGACCTGAAACTGTGAAACTACTAGAGAAGAAAACATAGGAAAATGCTTCGTGAAATTGGTTAGCACAAGGGATTTTCAAATACACGTCAAAAGCACAAGCAACAAAAAGCAAAAATAGACAAAATGCAATTGCATTAAACTTAAATGCTTCTTCAAAGCAGAGGAAGCAATCAGTAGAATGAAGAAACAATCCAGAGAATGGAAGAAAGTATTTGCAAACTATGCATCAGGCAAGGGGTTAATACAACACAAAATATATAAAGAACTCAAACTACTCAAAGCAAAAATACAAATAATCTGATTTAAAACTCAGAAAAAGATCTAACCAAAAACTTTGTCCCCCACTTTTTCTCAACCACCTTTTGCCCCCTCCCTCTTGCCACCCTTTTTCTTCCTCCATCTACCCCAAAACTTTCTTCCTCACTGTCTTTTCCCCCTCATCGTCTCTTTGCAAAGCCTTCTCCTCCTCACCACCCTCTTTTCCCCATTCCTGACCCTCCTCTTACATGCCACTTGCCTGGGCAACATGGTGAGACCCTGTCTCTCCAAAATGTATATAAAATATAATAGCCAGCCACGATGGCACCCGCCTGTAGTCCCAGCTACCAGCTACTCAGGAGGCTGAGGTGAGAGGGTAGCTTGAATCTGGGAGGTTGAGGCTTCAGTAAGCTGTGATCATGACACTGCCCTCCAGCCTGGGTGGGCCCTGGGCCCTCCACAACCTGCGCTAGAAGAGCTGGGCCCTGTCTCTGGGCACCATGCAGCCTCTGAGGTGAGGCTGAGCGCCAATTTCTGCCCTCCTGCAGCTGGGGCCGGACCACCTGAATTGGCCGCTGGGCGGCGTCTGGCCCTGGAGTCCACCTGGCTGGTGTAAAAGCATGGTCTGGGGTTGCCACCAAGGCTGCTCCGCGCGCCATGTGCAGGTGGCTGCTGCAGCTGCAGTCTGAATTAGGCGCCACCGCAGTATCTGGCCCTGGGGTCTTTGCTGCCGGTGTCTGAGGGCAGGGTCAGGACTGCCACTACTACTGCCGTGCGCCATGTGCAGGTGGCTGCTGCAGCTGCAGTCTGAATTAGGCGCTGAGGCGGCGTTGTCCCCGGGTGTCAGGACTCTGGTGCAGGCAAAGTGCCGGGTTGCTCTGCTGCTGTCGCGCCCTTGTACAGGTGGCAGCTGCAGCTGAGTCCAAGGCAGATGCTGGCAGGGCTGGTCTGAGGCTGCCCGCGCGCCATGTGCAGGTGGCTGCTGCAGCTGCAGTCTGAATTAGGCGCTGAGGCGGCGTTGTCCCGGGTGTCAGGCTCTGGTGCAGGCAAAGCGCCGGGTTGCTCTGCTGCTGTCGCGCCCTTGTACTGGTGGCAGCTGCAGCTGAGCGCATGGCAGAGGCTGGCAGGGCTGGTCCCAGACACCCTGAGGGTCGCTGAGTGCACCACCCTCCCACCCTAGGGTCCGCTGTTCCTTTGCCTGAGCCCAGAGTTCCGGGTCGCGGGCACTGGGAACTGTGCAGCCATGAGGATCTGGTTGGGCGCAGATTCCCGCCCTCTTGCAGCTATGGGACCGACCACCTGACTTAGGTGCCTTGGAGGCGTCCGGCCCTGGGGTCTTTGCTGCCGGTGTCTGAGGGCAGGGTCAGGGCTGCCACTACTACTGCCGTGCGCCATGCGCAGGCGCCAGCTGCAGCTGAGTCCAAGGCAGATGCTGGCAGGGCTGGTCTGGTCCCAGAAGGTTTGAGGGTCATTTGCCCCCGCCCAGAGCACCGGGTGGCGAGCGCTGGGCACTGTGCAGCCTCCAGGAATCCGCTGAAGGGCGGGTTCCAGCTCTCTTGCAGCTATGGGACCGACCACCTGACTTAGGTGCCTTGGAGGCGTCCGGCCCTGGGGTCTTTGCTGCCGGTGTCTGAGGGCAGGGTCAGGGCTGCCACTACTACTGCCGTGCGCCATGCGCAGGCGCCAGCTGCAGCTGAGTCCAAGGCAGATGCTGGCAGGGCTGGTCTGGTCCCAGAAGGTTTGAGGGTCATTTGCCCCCGCCCAGAGCACCGGGTGGCGAGCGCTGGGCACTGTGCAGCCTCCAGGAATCCGCTGAAGGGCGGGTTCCAGCTCTCCTGCAGCTGTGGGACCGACCACCTGACTTAGGTGCCTTGGAGGCGTCCGGCCCTGGGGTCTTTGCTGCCGGTGTCTGAGGGCAGGGTCAGGGCTGCCACTACTACTGCCGTGCGCCATGCGCAGGCGCCAGCTGCAGCTGCAGTCTGAATTAGGCGCCACCGCAGTATCTGGCCCTGGGGTTCGTGCTACTGGTGGTATGGGGGGCTGCCACAGCTGCTATAGTTCACCGTGTGCACGTGGCAGCCGCCCCTGAGCCCATCGCTGAGGCTGCAGGGCTGGTCCGGTCCCAGGAGGCTTGAGGGTCATTTGCCCGCGCCCAGAGCACCGGGTGGCGGGCGCTGGGCACTGTGCGCCTCCAGGAATCCGCTGAAGGGCGGGTTCCAGCTCTCGTGCAGCTGTGGGCCGACTGCCTGACTTTGGCCACTAGGTGGCCTCTGGCTCTAGGGTTTCGGGGCCGCTGGTGTCGGCGGGCGGAGTCCGGGTTTGCCAACGCTGCCCACAGGCTCACCATGGCCTGACTAAATGGTCGCACTGCTCATACATCCACTTTTAAAAATCGGGTTGAACATGAGAACATAATCATTCATATTTTATCCATTTGCATGTATTCAATAACATCCTTTCCCTGTTCTCGTCTCTGCTTTACAGCCTTTTTCTTTAAAGAATGACTGTTTCCATGTTTTATATCCACAGAACTTCTGTTTTTTCCTGTTGGAGCCCAAGGAGCAAGGGCAGAATGAGGAACATGATGTTTCTTACAGTTACTCATGAGGCTGCAGCACAGAAATTGCAAGAAATGTCAGTCATAAAGTGTCCAAGTGCATTTTAAATTGATGGTTATTAAAATCCTTCTTTATCTATAGGGGATCTAAAAAATTAAACAACTCATAATTTAAACACAGTTGCCAGGTAGCCTGATTCAAAAATCAGGAGAGGCTCCGTGGTCAGAAGTCTCCTAGTGCTCACCTTGGTGAGGGTCTAGTTGCCTAAGGGGTTGGTGTAATGACATCATTCAACACAAGCAAAACACAACTCCCTTAGTTGTCCAAAAAATCAGGAAATAGAAAAAAAAAGGAGAATAAAATATTGACAGGAGAGAAAAATGAAGAGTTACTTGGAGATTTGAAGAAGGTGAAATGGACAAAAAGTAAATTTAGCAATTAGAATTTAAAGTCAGTGGATAATTAAGTTGAATAATTTATTCTTATGTCCATGTATTTTGGTTTTAAAGTTTTGATTAATACTCAACACTAATTTCTAACAAATTAGAATATTTTCACATTGTCTATTTTTACCAGTGAGCTTGTAATAAAAATCCACTAGTAATCTTAGTACACCAAAAGAAGCCCATAGAATAAACTAATTTTTAAAGAGTCACATTTTATTCAATGTCTATTTATACATGTTACTAGCAATAAACTCTTTTATCTTTAATTTTGAGAAGTTTTACAAATACAGAAAAGTAGAATGACTAATAGAGCCGGTAGCCAGGACACAGATTTGGAAAAATAGGTCTAATTGGTTGTTACACTGTGTTTATGTCATACAGTTCACTTATTTTTATCAAATAAAAATCAGAATTTATAAAATGTTAATTAAAAGGAAAACATTCTGAGTAAAGTTTAGTCCCGTGTTTCTTCCTCCAAATCTTTTTGTTCTACACTAACAGGTCAGGATAAGTATGGATGGGGAGGCTGGAAAAGGGGCATCCTTCCCCATGCAGGACTTGGGGAACATCCTTCTCCATCCAGGACCTGGGGACCATCTTTCTCCATCAGGACTTGGGGAACATCCTTCTCCATCCAGGACTTGGGGAACATCCTTCTCCATTCAGGACTGGGGTTGTCCTTCTCCATGTAGAACTAGGGGGCATCCTTCTCCATTCAGGACTTGAAGGACCATCTTTCTCCATCCAGGACCTGGGGGACCATCTTTCTCCATCCAGGACTTGGGGGACATCCTTTATCATCCAGTAACTAGGGGCATCCTTCTCCATCCAGGATTGGGGTCTGTTCTTTTTCCTTTCGGGCTTGGGGGGTGTCCTTCTCCATACAGGACTTGGGGACATCCTTCTCCATTCAGGACTGGGGGTTGTCCTTCTCCATGTAGAACTAGGGGGCATCCTTCTCCATTCAGGAATTGGGGGGCATCCTTCTCCATCCAGGACTTGGGGAACCATCTTTCTCCATCCAGGACTTGGGGAACATCCTTCTCCATCCAGGACTTGGGGAACATCCTTCTCCATTCAGGAATTGGGGGCATCCTTCTCCATCCAGGATTGGGGTCTGTCCTTCTCCATGTAGGACTTGGGGGGCATCTTTCTCCATCCAGGACTTGGGGGACATCCTTTATCATCCAGTAACTAGGGGGCATCTGTCTCCATCCAGGACCTGAGGGGGGCATCTTTCTCCATCTAGGACTGGGGACATCCTTCTCCATCCAGTATTGGGGGTCATCCTCCTCCATCCAGGACTTGGGGGTCATCCTCCTCCATCCAGGACCTGAGGGGTGTCCTTTTCTGCACTTCCCTGGATGGCAGCCTTTCCTGTGCAGTCATTCAGAAAGTCAGGCTGACACATGTTGTCATCTTGAACTCTGGCATCTCATCTCTATTCTAGGTGAATCCCTTCATGTTTATAGTGATTTACCATTAAATCACTGTGCCGTTTTTTTCCTAAAATATATGGGGTGTGTTTTTTGTTCTGACTTCTGTTAGTCCTTTGGTCCCTAGCTCCAGTTTTTTTGTAATTTCTTTTGCAACCTAATATGGGTCCCATTTAGTAAGTATTACCTATACTAGAAAATGACATATATTCAGCATTTGTTGTGATTTTAAAATCTTTTATAAACACATAACATCTTTGTCTATTTCCCATTTAAATTCAGAAGTATGAGTTCCAGCGTCCCTCTCTAGACCTGCTGTTCCTGTTAGTTTCTTTGTATGTCCTGGAGGCAAGGCCAGCGTTGGACTTGACGTTGCTTCACCTACTTGGTTCTATGGTCCCTCCATGTGCAGTGTCTATCCTGTTGTTTATTATTTCTTCCTTAAATTTTATTTGAACTAAAATTAATTTTGTGGTAGCAGCTTGCTTTCTGTGAATACTTACTTAAAATTTTTATTCCCATTATTTTTCTTTCTTTAATTTGAAAGTGCTGCTTTGTTACTGATAATTTTCTATTTTAATATATGAGGTTAATCCCTCTATGTTTGGTAGGAAAAAGTGATATATTTGAACTTATTTCTATCATTTGATTTTGGATTTTGTATCCCAAAGCTTTATCCTCAATTCTCTTTTCCTTTTTTTGGGGAGGGGGGTATGGAGTTTTGCTCTTGTTGCCTAGGCTGGAGTGCAACGGGGTGGTCTCGGCTCACCACAACCTCCGCCTCTCAGGTTCAAGCGATTCTTCTGCCATAGCCTCCGAGTAGCTGGGATTACAAACATGTGCCACCACACCTGGCTAATTTTGTATTTTTAGTACAGACAGAGTTCCTCCATGTTGGTCGGGCTGGTCTCAACTCCCGACCTCAGGTGATCCACCCACCTTGGTCTCCCAAAGTGCTGGGATTACAAACATGTGCCACCACACCTGGCTAATTTTGTATTTTGTTATTTTTCTTAGGTGCATACATGCTTATTAGGTTTTCTAAGCAAATTGACTCATTAGCATAAAACATCCTTCTTTATCCCTGTTGATGCTTGTCTTTCTTGTAGTCTGTCTTATCTGCCATTAATACACTGGCTGCAGTTTTTGATAACAAAGATTTGCATGGTGTATATTTGTCCATCTTTTCAGTTTGAATCTATTTGTATCTTTATCTCATAAGTGTATTTCTTTTTAAAAGCTGATATTGAGGTTTCCTTTTTACCTACTTTGACAGTCTCTGTTCTGCCTTCCTGGTCTTCTTCTGGATTATTGTAGTTTTCATTTGTTTGTTTGTTTGTTTGTTTTATGGGGTTTTCTTTTTTTTTTTAGTATGGATTTTGTATCTTGTGTTTTTTTTTAACTATGACTCTGTTTTATTTATTTTTAGTGAGTTCTTTAGAAATTAAAATAAAAATACTTAAAGTATATTAAATATCATAACATTGTATATAAAATATAAAAACCTTACCTTACCCTCCTTCTTCCTCTCATCTTTTGTGCCATGTTGTCATAGATTTTTCTTCTGCACATGTTGTAATTCCTGGAGGATGTCGTTAAAACAGTAATTTCCCCTCCACATGTTTACTATTTTTGGCACACTTTCATCTTTTCTGAGAACTAGAATTTCCAATTGTTATCATTTTTCTTCAACCTGAACAGCTTTCTTTTGCATTTATTTTTGTTTGGGTGTGATGGCAACACATTCTCTCAGACTTTCCTTAATTGAAAATGTACTTTTCTCAACTTCAGTTCTGAGGGCGGCTTCAGCAAGTTCAGAATTCTAGGGACACCTTCGACTTTGAACAGCATGAAGTCTCTGCTCAGCAGTGCTCTAGGCACCATCTAACATATTATTATATCTAGTTGTGTCAAATCTGTCATCGGCCATAGAACCCTTTGACAGGTGCTTCTTGTTGCTTCAGTTCTAAGTATTTCATAGTCTTCAGAGATATGGAGAAGTAGCAGTGCTAGCAACAGTACCAGTAAAACCAGGATAGGCCCTAAAATAATTAAGAAGCCATTGCATGCACACACATGAACGTTTGACTTCAGCTAAAATGCTTTCAAGTGTACCATTTTATCTTTACACAAGGTTATAATACAAATTAAAATTTTAAAAATATTTTCACTTTATATATGTGAAAACTGCAGCTCAAAGAATTTAACAGACATGACTGAAATCCCATAACTAGGTAAAGATGGTCAAATCTGGAGCCCACATGTCTCGGCCCCCCCACACCCTGTTACAGAGAGTGCGAGGCTTCACCAGGAAGCTCTTTCGGCTCAAGGATTCGCTCTGGGGAAGTGCAGCTGGCAGGCCTGCTTTGCATCCTTTCTCCAGCAGAAATCCTATGTTTGTTTCAAGTTTCTAGTTCTTTTTGTTTTGTTTTGTTTCTTACCAGCATGGCTCTGGGAGTTATTTACACAATTTAATTTTAAAAGAGACAGTCCCCATCACTAAGCTTCCTTGGAAACTTATCATGCAAAAAAATAAAAATAATAAATGCTGGTAGATGAGAAACTTCTGCAAAATTATTTTATATATATAATTGTAACTAAATAAATATGTGTATTACAGTAATAATTTATTACTGTAATTTTCTTGCCAGATTTGAAGGCAATTTTTTAAAGCTCTCCACATGTGGTTTACTGTGGACCAAACACTGGCAGCTTCAGGCTTACAATCTGCTGACAAACCCTTCTTACTTAGTTCCTTCACTTGAAGAATGTGAGCATGCACTGCTCATGTGCCTGGCAAGCATGCAAACCACTCAGGAGAAGGACAGTGGCCACTCAGGTCATCAGGTGAACTTGTGACGGGGCCATCAAGAGTCTGCACGTGAGCTCCAGAGAATGAAATTCCCACTATCAACCTATTTTCCATTTCCACCCAATGCCCTGCCCCTGCTCCAAATCAAGGTCTCCGCCTCTTAGAAATGCTTGATTTTCAGTATTGCTAAACAGGGGTCAAAGAACAAACTGAACAAAGAAACAAATAAAGCCTTTAACACAGTGAGCAAAGACACAGCACCCACCCCTTCCCCGGGCCCTGCAACAGCTCCAGAGCTGCACAGCTGCTCCCAGAGCCTGAGCACGGACCTGAGCTCTGGCGCATGGATCTCACCAATGCATTTCTTCCCTCTGTGTCAAAAAAGCATCCAGAAATTGGATTCATTTACTTGGGACATAAAATAATGTATACCTATAGTTTTGTCTGAGAACTGTTTAAACTGGCATGCTGCCTGCCACAATACAGTCCTCCCCCTGCATCAGGAGCTCAGATGGGGGAAGCTGGCAGGGCTGGAGGCCTGGGAGTCACAGGTGCTTGGAGGGGAGAGAAAAGCACCACAGAGAGCCAGGCAGGCCCTGCCTACAAGTCACATTTTTAGGGGTCTAGTGGTCTGCGCAGGCTGGGAGATGATCTCTAAAGGAAAGGCAAGAAATATTGCCCCACATCTCCCACCACCAAACAGAAAGTACAGGTGGTCAGTCCCAGGGCTCACCTGCCCTTTGCCAGGGTCATGAGCTAGGCCCAGGCTGCGCCCTCCACACAACCATCAAGGGGACTGCCTGCCAGCCTGGGACAACTGCACCAGGCCCTGATGCCCTGGGAAGAACAGGGTTGCATTTAACAGAAACAGCTAAACCTGCAGGGATGAGCTTGCCTTTCCCCAGGGCCATGGGATGGTTTATAGAAAGTTCTACCCATCAGGACGAGACCTCACATGGCACCATCAGAGGAACTGATACCATGCCACAGAGGGAGGAAGAGGGCACGTGCCATAGGTCTGCTGGTCACAGCACACACACGCTCCTGGGAACTTCAGAACCAGCAGTGCGGCTCAGGTGCCAGGTCAGGATGTGGGAGGACACAGTGTCTGGGTGAATCTGTCACCTTTGCTAGCTGCCTTGTCCCACCAGGTAGAAGATGTGGCAATGGGAGCACAGCAGGAAGCCCAGTGTCCCCCAACCTTCCACCTCACACCCAGGACCTCTGAGGTGCATCTATATCCTGCACATCTAGGCTCTGAAAAGCAGGAGGTCCTGGTTTCCACAGCTGTGGGGCTTCTAGACAGGACAGAGCCAGGTTCTCTGAAAACAAGCTCTGGGTGCTGCTTTGTCCTCAGGCTGCCTCCACACAACCATCAAGGGGACTGCCTGCCAGCCTGGGACAACTGCACCAGGCCCTGATGCCCTGGGAAGAACAGGGTTGCATTTAACAGAAACAGCTAAACCTGCAGGGATGAGCTTGCCTTTCCCCAGGGCCATGGGATGGTTTATAGAAAGTTCTACCCATCAGGACGAGACCTCACATGGCACCATCAGAGGAATTGATACCATGCCACAGAGGGAGGAAGAGGGCACGTGCCATAGGTCTGCTGGTCACAGCACACACACGCTCCTGGGAACTTCAGAACCAGCAGTGTGGCTCAGGGTCAGGATGTGGGAGGACACAGTGTCTGGGTGAATCTGTCACCTTTGCTAGCTGCCTTGTCCCACCAGGTAGAAGATGTGGCAATGGGAGCACAGCGGTAGGAAGCCCAGTGTCCCCCAACCTTCCACCTCACACCCAGGACCTCTGAGGTGCATCTATATCCTGCACATCTAGGCTCTGAAAAGCAGGAGGTCCTGGTTTCCACAGCTGTGGGGCTTCTAGACAGGACAGAGCCAGGTTCTCTGAAAAAACAAGCTCTGGGTGCTGCTTTGTCCTCAGGCTGCCTCCACACAACCATCAAGGGGACTGCCTGCCAGCCTGGGACAACTGCACCGGGCCCTGATGCCCTGGGAAGAACAGGGTTGCATTTAACAGAAACAGCTAAACCTGCAGGGATGAGCTTGCCTTTCCCCAGGGCCATGGGATGGTTTATAGAAAGTTCTACCCATCAGGACGAGACCTCACATGGCACCATCAGAGGAATTGATACCATGCCACAGAGGGAGGAAGAGGGCACGTGCCATAGGTCTGCTGGTCACAGCACACACACGCTCCTGGGAACTTCAGAACCAGCAGTGGGCTCAGGTGCCAGGTCAGGATGTGGGAGGACACAGTGTCTGGGTGAATCTGTCACCTTTGCTAGCTGCCTTGTCCCACCAGGTAGAAGATGTGGCAATGGGAGCACAGCGGTAGGAAGCCCAGTGTCCCCCAACCTTCCACCTCACACCCAGGACCTCTGAGGTGCATCTATATCCTGCACATCTAGGCTCTGAAAAGCAGGAGGTCCTGGTTTCCACAGCTGTGGGGCTTCTAGACAGGACAGAGCCAGGTTCTCTGAAAAAACAAGCTCTGGGTGCTGCTTTGTCCTCAGGCTGCTCCTCCATGGGACCTGCGGGCAGAAAAATGTGTACCACCTGGACCATGGTGTCAGCAGAAGCAGGGCTGTGCTGCCTGGGGAAGGAGGGGCTCTACGCAAGTGCCTCTCAGTACACAGCATTTGATGGTATGTGGACAAGTGCGGGAGCCCTAGACCAAGGACTCCGTGGTGAGCAAGACTCAGGACCCCTTAGGGGTGAGGGCCTGGGTTACACCACCAGGGGGTCACCCGGACCCTCAGCAGAAGGTGGAGGGGGTGGTGATCATTACCTTTGCGACCCTGAAATAGGTGGCAGCCACAGGACATAGGGTTCATTGAACCCACCTTGTGTAACTATTGCCCAGGAAAAGGCCCAGAATTTAATAAAGACGAGGCCCCTGGCAGTGCAGTGCTGGATGGGGCCCACCCCCTGGGGCACACCTGAACCTCCCCCAGGGCCTTGGCTGTGAGCTTTGATTATAGACACACGTATGCCACGGCCCCTTCAGACTGCTCCCTTCACCTCTGAAAAACCAGACAGGATGCTTCTGTTCCTGGAAATGTGAATGCCCTTCATGTGTTTTTTACTTTGACTATAAACTCAACTGCAACCAAAATATAGACTCCCACACAATAATAATGGGCGTCTTTAACACCCCACTGTGAACATTAGGCAGATCAATGAGTCAGAAAGTTAACAAGGATATCCAGGAATTGAACTCAGCTCTGCACCAAGCAGACCTAACAGACATCTACAGAACTCTCCACCAAAATGAACAGAATATACATTCTTCTTAGCACCACACAGCACTTATTCCAAAATTGACCACATAGTTGGAAGTAAAGCACTCCTCAGCAAATGTAAAAGAACAGAAATTATAACAAACTGTCTCTCAGACCACAGTGCAATCAAACTAGAACTCAGGATTAAGAAACTCACTCAGAACCGCTCAACTACATGGAAACTGAACAATCTGCTCCTGAATGACTACTGGGTACGTAACGAAATGAAGGCAGAAATAAAGATGTTCTTTGAAACCAATGAGAATAAAGACACAACATACCAGAATCTCTGGGACACATTTAAAGCAGGGTGTAGAGTGAAATTTATAGCACTAAATGCCCACAAGAGAAAGCAGGAAAGATCCAAAATTGACACCCTAACATCACAATTAAAACAACTAGAGAAGCAAGAGCAAACACATTCAAAAGCTAGCAGAAGGCAAGAAATAAGTAAGATCAGAGCAGAACTGAAGGAGATAGAGACACAAAAACCCTTCAAAAAAAATCAATGAATCCAGGAGCTGCTTTTTTGAAAAGGTCAACAAAATTGATAGACCGCTAGCAAGATTAATAAAGAAGAAAAGAGAGAAGAATCAAATAGATGCAATAAAAAATGATAAAGGGGATATCACCACTGATCCCACAGAAATACCAACTACCATCAGAGAATACTATAAACACCTCTACGCAAATAAACTAGAAAATCTAGAAGAAATGGATAAATTCCTTGACACATACACCCTCCCAAGACTAAACCAGGAAGAAGTTGAATCTCTGAATAGACCAATAACAGGCTCTGAAATTGAGGCAATAATTAATAGCCTCTCCCTGGGAATGGGCAGGCCTGGGTCCAGTCCACAGGGCCCCTCGCGGGCCCTGACGCAGGATGGAGTTGAGGTGGGGGCAGCGCTGGACCCCAGGGCCCCTGCCTGCCTCCTGGGGAGCCCGGTGACCCAGGCAGCCCTGGTGAGGCTGTGGGTGTCTGGGCCATAGCGAGGCCCCGGGCTCCCACAGGACAGATGCGGACAGTGAGGCTGGGGAGGCCCTGCTGCCCTCCGGACTGTCCCTCCAGCCCCCAGCTTTCTGTGGTTCTCTGGACCCCCTCTGCAGAGGAGCAGGGGAGCCCACCCTGGATCCTGAGACGCCGAGCTTGAGGGACCCCAGAGCTCTAGCGAGGCTGCTTCCTTTGCGGATGGTGAAGCTGAGGTCCAGAGGAGGGCAGGGGCAGGTCCCGGGCGCTCCCTAGGCAAAGGGAGCCGATCTCGGGGAGGGGGTCACAGGGAGCGCTCCTGCGACTTCTAGGGCCCGAAAGCTGGGGAGGATGAGAGACCAGGGGCCTTTCGTCGTCCCCTGGGGCTGGGCAGAGGCTCAGTCTGTGCCGCAACCCAAAGCTGCTTCTGGCAAGTCGGAGCCGCGGTCCCTTTAAGAGGGGGTGGAGCTTCAATCTGGCACGAGGGACGCTGCCAGCGTGCGGGTCCCTACGGAAGCTGAGGCTGCACTTCCTGCGAGGCCCCTGCAGCAGCAGCGCCGTGGTCAGAGCGAGCTTCGGAGAAGCGGTGGTGGGTTCCATGTGATGGTGGAGTAGGAGGCAGGTCTCCGCGGTAAGTGGCGGGGGCGTGGACCCCACCGGGAACCCTCCCAGCTCCTTCCCTGCCTCTCCCTGTTTTCGTGCCCTCACTTCTTCGTAGGCATCTGGGCCCGAGTCCTCCGCGTGGGGGCGGTTGTGGGGTCCTGGCTACTGCAGCGTCCGCACCCCGGCCGGGAAGGCTATGCCAGTGTCCGACCCGCGTCCAGCGTATAGGAGCGCCCTGGCCCAGAGCTGGCGGTGAAACGCGGGACCTGGGTCCCTCCGAGCCCCAGGGGCCTCTGAGCTGGAGTCTAGGATTATTTTTGATGCCTCAGCACCTTTAAAAAGAGACCTCGCTAGAGCAAGGGACATCTGTAGTTTCGGTTTTTTGAGGAGTCTCCAGCTATTTAGCTGTTTTCCATGGTGTGTATCCTAATTTTCATTTCCACCTACAGTGTATGAGTTTCCCTTTCTCCAAAACCACACCTGCATTCCTATTATTTTTGGTTTGGGGTTTGTTTTGTTTTTGTTTTTGTTTTTTTTTGTTTTTGTTTTGAGATGGAGTCTTGCTCTGTCTTCCAGGCTGGAGTGCAGTGGCGCCATCTCGGCCGACTGCAACCTCTGCCTGGTTTTAAGCAAGTCTCCTGTCTCAGCCTCCAGAGTAGCTGGGACTACAGGCGCCGGCCACCATGCCCAGCTAATTTTTGTATTTTTAGTAGAGATGGGGTTTCACGATATTGGTCAGGCTGGTCTCAAACTCCTGACCTCAGATGATCTACCTGCCTCGGCCTCGCAAAGTGCAGAGATTACAGGCATGAGACACCGTCCCCAGCCCCCCTATTTTTTTTTTTAAATCTAAGAATATTCAATAATGTGAGATTATCTGTGTCTGCCTCTGGATATCATTTTTCTCAAAGGTATTCATTTTCTGCCTTCCACATTGTCAGTGTTCTTTATCAAAGTCAGTTGATTGTGTTCATATTTGTGTTGATCATGTTTTTGTCCTCCCTGTTTTTGTCCATAGTTTATGCAAGTATCATATATCAGCTGTATAACTACAACTTGGCACTGTAATTTGATATTGAGAATTGTGGGTCTTCACTTTGTATTTCTTAGGATTCCTTTAGATATTCATTGCTTTTGTGGTTCCCTGTGATTTTTAGCAATACATATTTATTTCTGTTAACTTTTTTTCACAACATAAAGGTCCATAATTAGAGGTACATTTTCATACATCGTGTAAAATAAGGTCCTATTTTTTGCTTCTGCATCTGGATATCATTTTTCTCAAAGGTATTCATTCTCTGCCTTCCACATTGCAGTGTTCTTTATCAAAGTCAGTTGATTGTGTTCATATTTGTGTTGATCATGTTTTTGTCCTCCCTGTTTTTGTCCATAGTTTATGCAAGTATCATATATCAGCTGTATAACTACAACTTGGCAGTGTAATTTGATATTGAGAATTGTGGGTCTTCACTTTGTATTTCTTAGGATTCCTTTAGATATTCATTGCTTTTGTGGTTCCCTGTGATTTTTAGCAATACATATTTATTTCTGTTAACTTTTTTTCACAACATAAAGGTCCATAATTAGAGGTACATTTTCATACATCGTGTAAAATAAGGTCTTATTTTTTGCTTCTGCCTCTGGATATCATTTTTCTCAAAGGTATTCATTTTCTGCCTTCCACATTGTCAGTGTTCTTTATCAAAGTCAGTTGATTGTGTTCATATTTGTGTTGATCATGTTTTTGTCCTCCCTGTTTTTGTCCATAGTTTATGCAAGTATCATATATCAGCTGTATAACTACAACTTGGCACTGTAATTTGATATTGAGAATTGTGGGTCTTCACTTTGTATTTCTTAGGATTCCTTTAGATATTCATTGCTTTTGTGGTTCCCTGTGATTTTTAGCAATACATATTTATTTCTGTTAACTTTTTTTCACAACATAAAGGTCCATAATTAGAGGTACATTTTCATACATCGTGTAAAATAAGGTCTTATTTCTCGCTTCTGCCTCTGGATATCATTTTTCTCAAAGGTATTCATTCTCTGCCTTCCACATTGCAGTGTTCTTTATCAAAGTCAGTTGATTGTGTCAATTTGTGTTGATCATGTTTTTGTCCTCCCTGTTTTTGTCCATAGTTTATGCAAGTATCATATATCAGCTGTATAACTACAACTTGGCACTGTAATTTGATATTGAGAATTGTGGGTCTTCACTTTGTATTTCTTAGGATTCCTTTAGATATTCATTGCTTTTGTGGTTCCCTGTGATTTTTAGTAATACATACTTATTTCTGTTAACTTTTTTTCACAACATAAAGGTCCATAATTAGAGGTACATTTTCATACATCGTGTAAAATAAGGTCTTATTTCTCGCTTCTGCCTCTGGATATCATTTTTCTCAAAGGTATTCATTTTCTGCCTTCCACATTTCAGTGTTCTTTATCAAAGTCAGTTGATTGTGTCCATATTTGTGTTGATCATGTTTTTGTCCTCCCTGTTTTCGTGCCCTCACTTCTTCGTGGGCATCTGGGCCCGAGTCCTCCGCGTGGGGGCGGTTGTTGGGTCCTGGCTACTGCAGCGTCGGCACCCCGGCCGGGAAGGCTATGCCAGTGTCCGACCCACGTCCAGCGTATAGGAGCGCCCTGGCCCAGAGCTGGGGGTGAAACGCGGGACCTGGGTCCCTCCGAGCCCCAGGGGCCTCTGAGCTGGAGTCTAGGATTATTTTTGATGCCTCAGCACCTTTAAAAAGAGACCTCGCTAGAGCAAGGGACATCTGTAGTTTCAGTTCTTTGAGGAGTCTCCAGCTATTTAGCTGTTTTCCATGGTGTGTATCCTAATTTTCATTTCCACCTACAGTGTATGAGTTTCCCTTTCTCCAAAACCACACCCGCATTCCTATTATTTTTGGTTTGGGGTTTGTTTTGTTTTTGTTTTTGTTTTTGTTTTTGTTTTTGTTTTTGTTTTTGTTTTTGTTTTTGTTTTTGTTTTTGTTTTTGTTTTTGTTTTTGTTTTTGTTTTTGTTTTTGTTTTGAGATGGAGTCTTGCTCTGTCTTCCAGGCTGGAGTGCAGTGGCGCCATCTCGGCCGACTGCAACCTCTGCCTGGTTTTAAGCAAGTCTCCTGTCTCAGCCTCCGAGTAGCTGGGACTACAGGCGCCCGCCACCATGCCCAGCTAATTTTTGTATTTTTAGTAGAGATGGGGTTTCACGATATTGGTCAGGCTGGTCTCAAACTCCTGACCTCAGATGATCTACCTGCCTCGGCCTCGCAAAGTGCAGAGATTACAGGCATGAGACACCGTTCCCAGCCCCCCTATTTTTTTTTTTTTTTTTTTTTTTTTTTTTTTTTTTTTTTTTTTTTTTTTTTTTTTTTTTTTTTTTTTTTTTTTTTTTTTTTTTTTTTTTTAAATCTAGGAATATTCAATAAGTGTGAGATTATCTGTGTGTGGTTTTGAATTACAGTTTTCTAATGAATAGTTTATTTTGAGGACCTTATCTCTTATTTGTTGTTCGATTTTATGGCTGTGCAGAATTGTCCAGGTTCTTTGCAAAATATTAGATTGGATGCTTTTGCTACTTTGTAGAGTTTTTTGTGTACATGTTAGATGACAACTCCTCGTGAATTACGTGATTGCCTGAAATTTTTGCCTAATCTATAGGATGCTTTTTAATTTGGAAAGTAGTTTTCTTTGATGTGCAGAAACTTTTCATGTTGACGTAGACCCATATATTTATTTTTGCGTTTCATGCATGTAGTTTTTGTCACCCGTATAAGAAAATATGTATCAGTGACAAAGCATTTAATTGTCAATGAGGTTTTTCTTCCAGGGTGTTTGTTTATTTTCCTCTTTGCAAAGGTGAGCAGAGATTCAAGTGACCCAAAATATATGCTCATCCTGTGTTTTAGTTAAAAACATTTTGTGGTTTATGGTCTTTTGTTTTGCCTTCAATTTGGGGGAGGGGGTGTTCATTTTCATACATCGTGTAAAATAAGGTCCTATTTCTCGCTTCTGCATCTGGATATCATTTTTCTCAAAGGTATTCATTCTCTGCCTCTGGATATCATTTTTCTCAAAGGTATTCATTCTCTGCCTTCCACATTGCAGTGTTCTTTATCAAAGTCAGTTGATTGTGTCATATTTGTGTTGATCATGTTTTTGTCCTCCCTGTTTTTGTCCATAGTTTATGCAAGTATCATATATCAGCTGTATAACTACAACTTGGCATGTAATTTGATATTGAGAATTGTGGGTCTTCACTTTGTATTTCTTAGGATTCCTTTAGATATTCATTGCTTTTGTGGTTCCCTGTGATTTTTAGCAATACATATTTATTTCTGTTAACTTTTTTTCACAACATAAAGGTCCATAATTAGAGGTACATTTTCATACATATAGATTGGGTAATGATCAAATCAGGGTATTTAGGATCTCTATTTGCTCATCCAGGCATTTTTTTTTTTTTAAATCTAGGAATATTCAATAAGTGTGAGATTATCTGTGTGTGGTTTTGAATTACAGTTTTCTAATGAATAGTTTATTTTGAGGACCTTATCTCTTATTTGTTGTTCGATTTTATGGCTGTGCAGAATTGTCCAGGTTCTTTGCAAAATATTAGATTGGATGCTTTTGCTACTTTGTAGAGTTTTTGTGTACATGTTAGATGACACTCCTCGTGAATTACGTGATTGCCTGAAATTTTTGCCTAATCTATAGGATGCTTTTTAATTTGGAAAGTAGTTTTCTTTGATGTGCAGAAACTTTTCATGTTGACGTAGACCCATATATTTATTTTTGCGTTTCATGCATGTAGTTTTTGTCACCCATATAAGAAAATATGTATCAGTGACAAAGCATTTAATTGTCAATGAGGTTTTTCTTCCAGGGTGTTTGTTTATTTTCCTCTTTGCAAAGGTGAGCAGAGATTCAAGTGACCCAAAATATATGCTCATCCTGTGTTTTAGTTAAAAACATTTTGTGGTTTATGGTCTTTTGTTTTGCCTTCAATTTGGGGGAGGGGGTGTTCATTTTCATACATCGTGTAAAATAAGGTCCTATTTCTCGCTTCTGCATCTGGATATCATTTTTCTCAAAGGTATTCATTCTCTGCCTTCCACATTGCAGTGTTCTTTATCAAAGTCAGTTGATTGTGTCCATATTTGTGTTGATCATGTTTTTGTCCTCCCTGTTTTTGTCCATAGTTTATGCAAGTATCATATATCAGCTGTATAACTACAACTTGGCAGTGTAATTTGATATTGAGGATTGTGGGTCTTCACTTTGTATTTCTTAGGATTCCTTTAGATATTCATTGCTTTTGTGGTTCCCTGTGATTTTTAGCAATACATATTTATTTCTGTTAACTTTTTTTCACAACATAAAGGTCCATAATTAGAGGTACATTTTCATACATATAGATTGGGTAATGATCAAATCAGGGTACTTAGGATCTCTATTTGCTCATCCAGGCATTTTTTTTTTTTTTTTTTTTTTTTTTTTTTTTTTTTTTTTTTTTTTTTTTTTTTTTTTTTTTTTTTTTTTTTTTTTTTTTTTTTTTTTTTTTTTTTTTTTTTTTTTTTTTTTTTTTTTTTTTTTTTTTTTTTTTTTTTTTTTTTTTTTTTTTTTTTTTTTTTTTTTTTTTTTTTTTTGTGGGGAGAACATTCAAAATTCTCCCTTCTTGCTCTAGAAAAATATGATATTGTTAACCCCAGTCACCAGGCTGAGGAGGAGAACCTCAGATTTATTCCTTTAATGTTAAGATAACTTTGTTTCCATAATCAATCCTTCCCCATTCCCCCTCTATCTCCCAAACTCTGGTAACCAATATTGTGCTTTCTACTTCATTAAGATAAACATCTTAAGATTTCACATGAGTGGTATCATGCCATGTTTGTCTTTCTAGGCCTAGCTCATTACATTTAACATAATGTTTTCAAGGTTCATCTGTGTTGCTCTAAATGACACTGTTTCATTATTTTGATGGCTGAGGAATATTTCCTAGTGTATGTATATGAGAGTTTCTTGATCTCTTTATCTGTGGATGAACAGGTAGGTTGAGTTTATACCCAGTAATGGGACTGCTAGATGATATGGTATTTCTTTTTTTCCTATTCTTTGCAAGACCTCTAACTGTTTTTTATAGTGTTAATACTAATTTATGTTTCCACAAACAGTTCCCCTTTCTGGAAATTCATACCAGGAATTGTCTTTTTAAATATTTTGATCTTTTTGTAATGTTCATTCTATTGGAGTGAGATAAGATCTGAGTGTGGTTTTGATCTGCATTTTTCTCATGAGTAGTAATGTTAACCACGTTTTTGTAGACATTGTGTCAGTTTCCTGTCTTCTTTGGAAAAATATCTAATCCAGTTATTTGCCCAGTTTTTGTCTGGCAATTGTTCTGTTGTTTTGTTATTTTTTTGCCAGCTGGTAGTATGACTGGCTTGTACCTTTTCAAAAATAATCCCTTATCCCAAACTTGTAATTTTTAGTGTGCCTTTTTATTTTGTTTATTGTTTCCTTTGTTGGGCACAAATGCTTCAGCTTGACGTGGTCCCACATGTGTGTAATTTCTTGGTGGCTGTGCTGTTGGTTACTAATCAAGAAAAAACAAAATCACTACCAAAGCAGTTCATTGTCAATAATTTTTTTCCCTTGTATTTTTGTTTACTTTTTGCGAACCCTGAGCATACATCCAAGTTGTCCTAAATATACGCACACCCAAGGTTGTCTTTATAGGAGCTTTATGGTTGCAAGTTTTGTGTATAATCTTCAATCATTTTGAGTTGATTATTGTGTATCTAGTACCATAAGAGTCCTGTATTATTCTTTTGCATATGGATATCTAGTTTTGGAAATCTTCCCCGTTGTGTCATTTTGGTGGTGTTTTGAAAAATGTGTTCATTCCATATAAATTTTTGTTTATTATTGAGCACATTCATTTTGCTCACTGGTCTGTGTTTCTCTGTGTATGTCAGTAACATATGGGTTTGTTAACTATGGATTTTCATTTAATTAGAACTCAGGGAATGTGATGCATCCCATATGGTTTGTATTTCTCAGAATAGCTTTGGAAATTCAGGGTGTTTCACATTTCCACATAAATTTTGGCATTGTTTCTTTATATTTCTTAAAACACTATTTGTCATATACTAAATGTATACAATTAGAAGGTACAAGGAAGATTTTGATACATGTATATGTTGAGTAATGATAAAATCAGGTTATTTAGCATCTCTTCATCTCATATAGTTATTATTTTTGAGTGGTAACAACATTCAGAATCTTTCCTTCTAGCTACTTTGAAACATATGATACATTTGTGTTAAGGCTAGTCACCCTGCTGTGGAATAGAAGACCAGAATTGATCACTCTCATCTGAGAGTAACTTTGTACCCCATCACTGATTCCTTCTGAGACCGCCTCCACTTCCCCAGCAGCCTCTGGTAAGCCCTATTGAACTTTCTACTTCTAGAAGATAAAGCTTTTTTCAGTCTACATGCCTGAGATCACGTGGCATGGGACTTTCTCTACCAGGCTTATTCTTCGGACCTCATGTTTTCAGGTTTCTTCATGTGGCTGCAGATGGCAGGATTTCCCAAAGGTTTATGGCTGAAACATATTCCGTGGTGTATCTGTACAGCAGTTTCCTCATCCCTGCAGCTGTGTTTGAACAGGTAGGTTGTTCTCTACCTTGGCCACAGTTAAGAGTGCTTTAGTACCCATGGGAAGGCAGATAGCTCTCTTCAACCTAGGGACTTCAACTGCTTTAAATGTGGAACCAGTGGTGGGGCTGTTAGCTGACATGGTAGTTGTACTGTGAATTTTTTCAGAAACCTCTAGCTGTTTTTCATAGTGTGTATACTAATTTACATCCCCACCAATAGTGTTTAAGAGTTACCTTTCTGTAAGTCTACACTGGATGTCACCTTCAAAAATTTGTGTTTTGTTTTTGGTAGCACTCATTCTGAGTGGAATGAGACAGAATCTTAGTGTGGTTTTCATGGACATTTTTTTGTGAGATTTAGTGATGTCGAGAAAGTTATTTGAGAAATCCCCACATTGCTTTCCATGGCGTCCGAACTAGTTTGCATTTCCACCAACAGCAGACCAGCATCCCTCCTCCTCTGCCTTGCTGGTGTTCATTCTTGTGGACTGTGTCATAATTGTCATTCATCAGAATGTGTGAAATACTATCTCATGGGCCTTTTGCTTTGCATTTCTCTGATGATTCCTGAGGTAAAGAAATGTTGTCTTGTCTGTTGGTTGCTGTAAACCTTCTTTTGAGATGCATATTTTCATGCCCCTTACCCTTTCTTCATTGAGTTTTTGTTTTTCTGATTTATTTGCTTAATGTATTTGAGGTAGATCCTGGATATTAGACTTCATCAGATGCGTATGTGGGAACATTTTCCTCCATTGTGTAGGCTGTCTGTTTACTGTGTTGGTAATTTCTTCTGCTGTGCAGCAGCTCTTTTGTATATTAGGCCCCACTTGTCAATAATTGTTTTAGTTGCACTTGCTTTTGGGGACTTAGGCATAGCCATGCTCTGCCAAATCCTCTGTCAAGAAGAGTATTTCCAAGTTCTCTTGCAGGCTTTTCATAGTTTGAGGTCTTGCGTTTACATCTTTCATTCATCTTGAGTTGATTTCTGTACAGGGTGAGACACGGGCCCACTGTTTTTCTTCTGCAACTGGCTAGCAGTTTATCCTGGCACCATCTATTGAGCGGAGGGAGTCCTTTCTCCAAAGCTTATTTTTGTGGATTTTTTTGAAGATCAGATGGTGTTAGGGGTGTGGGTTTACGTCTGGGTCCTCTAATCTGTTCCAATGCTCTGTGTGAAATGGGGTCCCTAGCTTTTCAATGAAATTTAAAATCAGGAAGTGTGACACAACCAATGTAGTTTGGACTTCTCAGGATTGCTTTAGAAATTCAGGGTGTTTTGTGGTCTGCATGAATTTTAGCATTGCATATTTACATATTTTTTAAAAGGTTGGCCATGTAGTAAAGGTATACAATGGGGAGAGTTAGAGTGGGGCATTTTGGTTAATGCAGACACAGAGGAATGTTAAAATCAGGATATTTAGAGTCTCTGTTATCACAAACAGTTGTTAATTTCTTTGTGGTGAAAACATTTGGAATCTTTTTCCAGATTTTGTGAAAAAGGTGTGATGTTTTGTTAACCTCTGGTCACTGTGCTGTGGAACAGAGAGGAAGAATTCATTCCTCTCATCTAAGTGTAATTTTGTACCTATTTCTGATCCCTCCCCCCCGCTTCCCTCCAATCTCTGGAAACCACTGTTGTGCTCTCTAGATCTATTGCAATAAAGTCTTTTGTTTTGGGTTCTACATGAGTGAGAACATGCAGTGTTTGGTTTTCTGTTCCTGTGTTAGCTTGCTGAGGATAATGGCTTCCAGCTTCATCCCTGTCCCTGCAGAGGACTTGATCTCATACCTTTTTATGGCTGTGTAGTATTCCATGATGTATATGTAGTACATTTTCTTTTTCCAGTCTTATCATTGATGGGCATATGGGTTGGTTCCAAGTCTTTACCATTGTGAATAGTGCTGCAGTCCGCATAGGATGGCTGATACCTCTTGCATAAACTGATTTCTTTTGCACTGAAAGTGTACTTAGTAGTAGAATTGTTAGATGAAGTGGTAGTTGTAGGTTTAATTTTTGGAGGAACCTCCCACTGGTTTCTGTAGTATGTATACTAATTAACATTCTTACCAAACGAGTTCTTCTCTGGAAATTTCCACCAGCATTTGTGTCTCTTTTAATATATTTTATCACTTTGATAACATCCATTTGAATTATGGTGAGATGATATGTGTGTTGTTTTGATTTATATCTTTCTCATGGTTTGTGATGTTATTCAAGTTTTAAAACTTGTTTTCAATGTTATGTCTTTTTTGTAGAAATGTCTATTCAGGTTTTGTTTGGTTATTAGTTTCTCTTTTGTGTTTTTGCTAGTAAGTAGTGTTAGTTGCTTAGACATTTTGAAGACAGCCTTTTATCAGATGTATGTTTGTCGAAACGTTTCTTGTACAATGAAACATATATGGAAATGTTCTGTGCAATAAAAACAGCAGTGGTAACAGAGGAGATGTAGGCTCTGAGTGTCTCACTGGAGACTGAAGTCCACAGATATGCAACAAAGCCTTTGTCTCCCTGATGTTTTTGCCTCCTGCTGGTCATGTGCTTTCACACATCAAGAGAGGACATTTAACATTTGAGCCACAGCGTCATTTGCCGTTGTCTGATGGGTGAGATTTTTGCTGGCGTAGTCCATATTGTCATATGTTCTTGGGGCCCACAGGATTATTCTTGGTCATCTAAGATGTTACTGACATCTTGTCACCTTAAGATGTTGCTGACTTAATCACCTTCAACTGACTCCTGTTCATTCTTCGAAATAAGCAAACACATGTTGTTTCAGTGATCCTTTCAGTTGGTGATTTGCCTGGTGCATTGCTATGTGAGGTCACCTCCCGTCAAATGACCCACAGGTGGTAACAGTCTGTGAACAAACAGTTTACAGGAGGGACCAAGCAGATGGTGCTCAGAGCAAGATGGAGCTCAGAGCAGATGGTGCTCAGAGCAAGATGGAGCTTGGAGCAGATGGAGCTTCAAGCAGATGGAGCTTGGAGCAAAATGGAGCTCTGAGCAAAATGGAGCTCAGAGCAGATGGTGCTCAGAGCAAGATGGAGCTCTAAGCAAGATGGAGCTTGGAGCAGATGGAGCTTCAAGCAGATGGTGCTCAGAGCAAGATGGAGCTTGGAGCAAGATGGAGCTCTGAGCAAAATGGAGCTCAGAGCAGATGGTGCTCAGAGCAAGATGGAGCTCAG
The DNA here is from genome assembly GCA_023748175.1 of Hoolock leuconedys. Lineage (NCBI taxonomy): Eukaryota > Metazoa > Chordata > Mammalia > Primates > Hylobatidae > Hoolock > Hoolock leuconedys. The sequence continues at coordinate 54,111 of JAKGGE010001606.1, read as the reverse complement.
AGCAGATGGTGCTCAGAGCAAGATGGAGCTTGGAGCAAAATGGAGCTCTGAGCAAAATGGAGCTCAGAGCAGATGGTGCTCAGAGCAAGATGGAGCTCTGAGCAAAATGGAGCTCAGTGTGATGGGAGCTCTAAGCAAGATGGAGCTCTGAGCAAAATGGAGCTCAGAGCAGATGGAGCTTCAAGCAGATGGTGCTCAGAGCAAGATGGAGCTTGGAGCAGATGGAGCTTCAAGCAGATGGTGCTCAGAGCAAGATGGAGCTCAGAGCAGATGGTGCTCAGAGCAAGATGGAGCTTGGAGCAAAATGGAGCTCTGAGCAAAATGGAGCTCAGAGCAGATGGTGCTCAGAGCAAGATGGAGCTCTGAGCAAAATGGAGCTCAGAGCAGATGGAGCTTCAAGCAGATGGTGCTCAGAGCAAGATGGAGCTTGGAGCAGATGGAGCTTCAAGCAGATGGTGCTCAGAGCAAGATGGAGCTCAGAGCAGATGGAGCTCTGAGCAAAATGGAGCTCAGAGCAGATGGTGCTCAGAGCAAGATGGAGCTCTGAGCAAAATGGAGCTCAGAGCAGATGGAGCTCTGAGCAAAATGGAGCTCAGTGTGATGGGAGCTCTAAGCAAGATGGAGCTCTGAGAAAGATGGAACTTGGAGCAGAAGTTGCTGGTGTAAGATGGAGCTCAGAGCAGATGGTGCTCAGAGCAAGATGGAGCTCTGAGCAAGATGGAGCTTGGAGTAGATAGAGCTCTGGAGCAAGAAGGAGCTCCAAGCAAGATGGAGCTCAGAGCAGCTGGTGCTCAGAGCAAGATGGAGCTCAGAGCAAGATGGAGCTCTGAGCAAAATGGAGCTCAGAGCAGATGGTGCTCAGAGCAAGATGGAGTTTGGAGTGATTGGAGCTCTGAGAAAGATGGAGCTTCAAGCAGATGGTGCTCAGAGCAAGATGGAGCTTGGAGTGATTGGATCTCTGAACCAGATGGAGCTCAGATCAGATGGAGCTCAGAGCAGATGGAGCTCTGAGCAAGATGGAGCTCTGATCAGATAGAGCTCTGAGCAAGAAGGAGCTCCAAACAAAATGGAACTTGGAGCAGAAGTTGCTGGTGTAAGATGGAGCTCAGAGCAGATGGTGCTCAGAGCAAGAGGGAGCTCAGAGCAAAATGGAGCTCAGTGTGATGGGAGCTCTAAGCAAGATGGAGCTCTGAGCAAGATGGAGCTTGGAGCATATGGAGCTCAGTGTAAGATGGAGCTCAGAGCAGATGGAGCTCAGAGCAAAATGGAGCCCACAGTGATTACAGCTCCAAGCAAGGTGGAGCTCAGAGCACATGTAGCTCAGAGTAAGATGAGCTCTGACCACATGGAGCTCTGAGCAAGATGCAGCTTGGAGCAGATGGAGCTCAGAGCATGATGGAACTCAGAGTGATTAGAGCTCCAAGCAAGATGGAGCTCAGAGCAAGATGGAGCTTGGAGCAGATGGAGCTCTGAGCAAGATGGAGCTTGGAGTAGATAGAGCTTGAGCAAGAAGGTGAAGAAGTGATACAATCCCACAGAACATTACAAGTTTAGCAGAAGCTATTATGAAATGTAAAGAGAAGAATGCCCCAGAATTCTATGTGGATTGTCAGGGGACAATACTCATTTCTGTAATCAGGCATACTTTCTTTGAAAAAGTTTATCATATCAAACCTCACAAGGACAACCAGAACTCTGTGATATCCACTCTACAAACCTCAGACCCCTATAGTGTAGTAAAGGTGACAGCCAAGATAGAAAGACAGAAACACACTGTTTGATGACCAATCTTTGGAAGTTGAGATGGCAAATGTGGATTTACTCAGATTATTTTCCTGTTAGCACCTCCAGATGTAATTTTGATGGTACTTTGAATTGGGCTGATGACACAATGGGAAAAAAAAAAAAAAAAAAAAAAAAAAAAAAAAAAAAAAAAAAAAAAAAAAAAAAAAAAAAAAAAAAAAAAAAAAAAAAAAAAAAAAAAAAAAAAAAAAAAAAAAAAAAAAAAAAAAAAAAAAAAAAAAAAAAAAAAAAAAAAAAAAAAAAAAAAAAAAAAAAAAAAAAAAAAAAAAAAAAAAAAAAAAAAAAAAAAAAAAAAAAAAAAAAAAAAAAAAAAAAAAAAAAAAAAAAAAAAAAAAAAAAAAAAAAAAAAAAAAAAAAAAAAAAAAAAAAAAAAAAAAAAAAAAAAAAAAAAAAAAAAAAAAAAAAAAAAAAAAAAAAAAAAAAAAAAAAAAAAAAAAAAAAAAAAAAAAAAAAAAAAAAAAAAAAAAAAAAAAAAAAAAAAAAAAAAAAAAAAAAAAAAAAAAAAAAAAAAAAAAAAAAAAAAAAAAAAAAAAAAAAAAAAAAAAAAAAAAAAAAAAAAAAAAAAAAAAAAAAAAAAAAAAAAAAAAAAAAAAAAAAAAAAAAAAAAAAAAAAAAAAAAAAAAAAAAAAAAAAAAAAAAAAAAAAAAAAAAAAAAAAAAAAAAAAAAAAAAAAAAAAAAAAAGAAAAGAAAAATAATTTGAATTTGGCTTGCTCACATTTTCAGCAGAATGCACTTGTGAGTCCTGCTCTGTCATTGTGTTTTACATGTGTGGCTGTCCCTCTTGCTGTGTTGGAAGTCAGCAGTACAGTAACAGCCATGTGCAAGGCCATTGAAAAAGACTGGTGGTTACATTGCCACGTGTTTTTCTGCATGGCATCATTATCTTAACTATGGACTTTATGTGTTTTCACAGCAAGATGTTTCTAGTATTTAGAAATGGACCTTATGCATCATATACTTCATAAGAGCTTGGAAAGCTCTCACCCAGGTATTACCAAATGCCAGACATCTCTCTATGTAGGCCATTTTCTGCCACAGCCAGAATTCATTCTGGGTGACATGCTATTCTTGGCTGCTAAGGAAGTGATGTGGGGGAGCCAGGTGTCTCTCGCTGTCTGTAAGTCTATGGGAAAAAGAACACTGAAAGGCACTAAGTTTACTGCCACGTTTAGAGGAACTTGTCAAGGCAACACAAGAGTGTTGTAGTCCTATGTGGCCAACAGTAACCTGAGTTTTTACAGCACTTATTGCATAATGATCACAGTCACACTCAAGTTCACTTTCTAAATCTTAGATTCTACAAAAACTCTGTCTGATAATGTCCTATAGAACTTTCGGTAGCTAAAATCAATGAGTTTGAAAAATAATTTGAGGCCGGGCACGGTGGCTCACGCTTGTAATCCCAGCACTTTGGGAGGCCGAGGCGGGCGAATCACAAGGTCAGGAGATCGAGACCACACGAACCCGATCTCTACTAAAAATATAAAAAATTAGCGGTGGTGGTGAGGCGCCTGTAGTCCTGGCTACCTGAGGAGGCTGAGGCAGGAGAATGGCGTGAACCCGGGAGGCGGAGCTTGCAGTGAGCCGAGATTGGGCCACTGCACTCCAGCCTGGGCGACAGAGCGAGACTCCGTCTCAAGAAAAAAAAAAAAAAAGAAAAGAAAAATAATTTGAATTTGGCTTGCTCACGTTTTCAGCAGAATGCACTTGTGAGTCCTGCTCTGTCATTGTATTTTACATGTGTGGCTGTCCCTCTTGCTGTGTTGGAAGTCAGTGTTCCAGAATGTTAACTTCTACAAATACCTATGTATAGAGCAAAGAGAAACTCTTCAAGTCAAAAGAGTGTATGTTGTTTCAGGGCAGCTCTCTAGCCTTGGATTTGAAACTATAATATTTGTTACACAGAGAGAAGATGGTTCTTTTTTGTATTTTATTTTTAATTTTTGTGGGTACATAGTATTTATGGAGTGCATGAGATGTTTTGATACGGGGATGCAATGTGAAAAAAAGCACATCATAGAGAATGGGGTATCCCCTCAGTGATTCTTTGAGTTACAAACATTCCAGTTACCCTCTTTATGTTATTTTCAAATATATGATTAAGTTGTAATTGACTGTAGTCACCCGGGTTTGCTATCAAATAGTAGGTTTTTATTATATATTATTTCTTTTTTGTTTTTTGTATACATTAACAATTCCTGCCTCCCTCTCACTCTCTCACTACCCTTCCCAGCCTCTGGTAATCATCCTTCTACTATGTCCATGAATTTAATTGTTTTTATTTTTAGATCCCAGAAATAAGTGAGAACATGTGATGTCTGTATTTCTGTGCCTGGCTTATTTTTCTTGACATAATAATCTTCAGTTCCATCCATGTTGTTGCAAATGACAGGCTTTCATTTTTATGGCTGAATAGTACTCCACTGTGTATATGTACCACATTTTCTTCCTTCATCTGTTGATGGACACTTAGGTTGCTTTCAAATATTAGTAATTGTAAACAGTGCTGCAGCAAACCTAGGCATGCAGAAATCTCTTTGATATACTCATTTCCTTTCTTTTGGGTATATACCAAGCAGTGGGATTTTTGGATCATATGGTGGTATATCTGTTTTTTTCAGGAAACTCCAAACTGTCCAAGGAGATAGTTCTGTTGTGATTACTTCATTGAGAAATTTAACTTATGAGCAGTTGAAAGGAATGCAAGTTGCTGGAAAATCAGAATGAAGAGTGCAAAATGACCAAGCTACAATGTATTGTCATTATTCACTCTGATGTGAAAAAGGCAGTGAATTTAATAGAAAATAACTTTGCAGAGTAAAATCTCAGGTGTGTTTTTTTAGTGCCACAGTCTTGGATGATGGGTTCCTAGAAGCTGTCAACATCTCTTCTTAATTGGAGAAAGTGTTAAGCCCCAAAGTAGCTGGAGCAGTACATCTTCAGTTTTTGACAAGAAAGCAGGAACTTGATCACTTTGAGTGCTATTCATTAGTTTCTGCTTTCATTGAGAATGCAACAAAAGCCAACTAGGCTGCTGCTAACTCCTTGCTGGACATCTTCTGCCACTGTCACAGGAACTGTGATCTCACTGGACAATTAACTAGGGAGCCTTTAATCTTGAATGACAGCTGCACAAATGATCTTCAAAGCATTTTAGCCACCAGAGGAATTCTCTTCAAATACCCAAAATCCATCAGTATCTTGAATCATGCTGGATTTTGAATAATTCTTAACAAGCCATGTAAAGGGGGCTCTCTGGCCTTGAAATAGTGATGTTTTTTATACAGAAAGGAGAATGCAGAATGGTCAGACTACCATGCACTGTTAAATTTGATTTCAAGAAATTACAGGAAAACTTTCCAAAGTTCCGTCTCACAGAATTTATTTTTACAAAGAATTCCAAGATAAGTTTAGTTTTATGGAAGATTTTTATGTGGTTTTTACTCACTCTTCATCTCAGACATCAACAGATGATTACGTCACTTATTTAGCTAGTAAATTTATTAATATAAAACTCAGAGACATTCCAATATCCACATTGCTTACACCATTAGGCATAGATTCAATGTCAGCTATGACAATTGAAAATAAGCTGTTTTGTGATTTAAAGGTTTAAATTTCTCTAACCAAACTGCTTGATCCAGATGCAGCACTGCAAATGTTAATATCTGTTCTGGAAGAACAATCAAATAAGACTTAAGAGGAAAAGGAATGGCCACAATCCACCTGAAATTTTTTTTTTTTAAAGTGTGCAGCCTACTAAATCAGAATGAAAACAGAAGTACAAGATTATAAACAAATGCAATCAAACTTTTCTTAAGCTTACCTAAAGTTATTTTATCTGAAAATTTCAAGCAACTTTGTTCAACATTAAATTGACAATCTAAAGTAACAAGTCTTTTGAATTTATGTATGGTAGTAAACATTCTCTCTTATTAACTTTATTACCTAAGGCTAAACCTAAAATTTTTAAGCAAAATTAGAAAAATAGTCTTCACTGATCAAAAAATAAAGTTTGTTACATTTAGTATTTTCCCAATAAAATTGGTCATTCTTGGTTTTTTATTTGGAGAATCTGTGCAAAATTTCACTAAAAATAAATTAGCACTAGAAATTATTTCTAAATACCAAAAAAATGAAGAATGGTTTCACAAAGAAAAAAAGAAAACTTGCTTAATTAGCAGAGTATCATCTCTGTGATTTTTGTGATTATTTGATCAGTGTCCTGAGATGGATACAAAGGCAAGTAATGACAAAATTAAAATAAGCATGCAGATTTTTTTAAATTAAGTGCCAAAAAATAATGGGTCATGCAAAGCCCTTAAAAACATTGTGGCCTAATTCTAAAGTTTTTTGCTACTATGCTACATCACACCCAACATCAGTTAAGTGCTCATTCTGTGACAGGTAGTACATTACGTTTTAGCAAACTACACAAGACCCCTATGTGATAATATGCTTCAGGGTTGTAAGGTTGGGTGCATTTACTAGTCTTGAATTTTCTGGGAGTATACAAACCCAATATTAGTCTAGATGCCCAAAAATCTATTTAGACATCACAGTAGAATGGAGAGTAATCTTGACCACAGGAGGCTGTGTTGTGGCATTTATTTTGAAATTATTTTTTTTTTTCTTTTTTTTTTTTTTTTTTTTTTTTTTTTTTTTTTTTTTTTTTTTTTTTTTTTTTTTTTTTTCTTTTGGAGAATAAAGTTACCTATTTTATCTGGGTTCTCAATTTTTTTTTTTTTTTTTTTTTTTTTTTTTTTTTTTTTTTTTTTTTTTTTTTTTTTTTTTTTTTTTTTTTTTTTTTTTTTTTTTTTTTTTTTTTTTTTTTTTTTTTTTTTTTTTTTTTTTTTTTTTTTTTTTTTTTTTTTTTTTTTTTTTTTTTTTTTTTTTTTTTTTTTTTTTTTTTTTTTTTTTTTTTTTTTTTTTTTTTTTTTTTTTTTTTTTTTTTTTTTTTTTTTTTTTTTTTTTTTTTTTCTTTTTGAGATAGAGTCTTACTCTGACACCCAGGCTGTAGTGCTGTGGCATAATCTGGGCCCACTGCAACCTTCGCCTCCCAGGTTCAAGCTATTCTGCCACCTCAGCTTCCCAAGCTGGGTCTACAGGCATGCACCACCACACCTGGCTAATTTTTTTTTTTTTCTTTTAGAGAATAAAGTTACCTATTTTTATCTGGGTTATCAAATTTTTTTTTTTTCTTTTTGAGATGAAGCCTTGCTCTCTCACCCAGGCTAGAGTGCAGTGGCGTGATCTTGGCTCACTGCAACCTCTGCCTCCCGGGTTCAATTGATTCTCCTGCCTCAGCCTCCTGAGTAGCCAGGATTACAGGCATCCATTACCATGCCTGGCTAATTTTTTTATTTTTAGTAGAGACAGGGCTTCACCATCTTGGCCAGGCTGGTCTTGAACTCCTGACCTCGTGTTGCACCCACCTCTGATTCCCAAAGTCGTGGGATTACAGGCGTGAGCCACCACACCTAGCCGGGTTCTCAGTTTTGTATAAACTTTAAAGAAGATTATCAAATCACATACCAATTACCATCTGATTGAAATTTCAGTGTTTTTATATATAAGTTTCGAGACTAAAGCCATCTCTATTCTTTCAGCACTTCAGATGTTTATCTTTCAATTCAGAATGTATTCTAAATTTTATTTTGATGTTTCTTTGTGAATTATTTAGAAGTTTGTTGTTTGATTTCCAAACACTTGTGTGTTTACTAAGTATCTTATTGATATTCATTCTTTTCTTTTTTAATTTATATTTTAGGTTCAGGGGTACATGTGCAGCTTTGTTATGTAGGTAAATTGCATGTTGCTGGGGTTTCATGGAAAAAATAATTTAGTCACTGAGGTAGTGAGCATAGTACCTGATAGGCATAAGTAATTTTTCAGTCCTCACCGATTTTCCACCCTCTACCCTCACACAGGCCCTGGTATCTATTGGTCCCTGTTTTGGACCATGTGGAGCCAATGTTTATCTCTCATTTATAGGTGATAATATATACTTTCTTTTTCTGTTTTTGTGTTAATTTGCTTAATTTGTGGGATGTAGCCTCCAGCTACATCCATTTTGTTGCAAAAGCCATAATTTTATTGTTTTTTTGTTGCTACGCAGTATTTCATGGTGTATATGTACCAATTTTTTTTCTTTTTTTTTTTTTTTTTTTTTTTTTTTTTTTTTTTTTTTTTTTTTTTTTTTTTTTTTTTTTTTTTTTTTTTTTTTTTTTTTTTTTATTTTTTTTTTTTTTTTTTTTTTTTTTTTTTTTTTTTTTTTTTTTTTTTTTTTTTTTTTTTTTTTTTTTTTTTTTTTTTTTTTTTTTTTTTTTTTTTTCTAGTCCACCACTGATGAGCCTCTAGGTTGGTTCCATGTTTTTGCTACTGTGAATAGTGCTGTGATAATCATACAAGTACATGTGTCATTTGGTAGAACAATTTATATTTCTTTGTGTATGTACCCAGTAATGAGATTGCTGTGCCAAATGGTAGTTCTGTTTAAGTTTTTTGAGAAATCTTCAAACTGCTTTATACAATGGCTGAATTAATTTACATTCCCAACAGAAGTGTATAAGATTTCCCTTTTCTCTGCAACCTCAGCAACATCTGTTATTTTCTGACTTTTTATTAGTAGCCATTGTGATTGGTATGAAATGGTATCTCATTGTGGTTTTCATTTGCATTTCTCTAACGATTAGTGATTTTTAAAATGGAGCATTTTTTCATATTCTTGATGACAGCATGTGTGTCTTTTTTGAGAAGTGTCTGTTCTTGTCCTTTGCCCATTTTTCAATGAGGTTGTTTAGTTTTTGCTTAAAAATTTTTTTAAGTTCCTTACAGGTTCTGGATATGAGACCTTTGTCAGATCCATAGTTTGCAAATATTTTCTCCCATTTTGTTGGTTGTCTGTTTGCTGATAGTTTCTTTTGTTGAACATAATCTCCTTAGTATACTTAGGTCCCACTTGTCTATTTATGTTTTTGTTGCAATAGCTATTGGAAACTTGATCATAAAATCCTTGTTATTGCCTATGTCCAGAATATTATGTTCTGGGCTTTTGTCTAGGGTTTTTATAGTTTTAGGTTTTACATTTAGGTCTTTAATCCATCTTAAGTTGATTTTTTTAATATTGTTGGAAGGAAGTTGTCCATTTTAAATCTTCTGAATATGGCTAACCAGTTATCCTAGTACCATTCATTGAATAGGGAGTCCGTTCCCATTGCTTCTAATTATAGACTTTGTCAAAGATCAGATGGTTATAGGAGTGCAGCCTACAACCTTCTCTAATCTGTTCCATTGCTTCTAATTATAGACTTTGTCAAAGATCAGATGGTTGTAGGAGTGCAGCCTACAACCTTCTCTAATCTGTTCCATTGGCTTTTGTGTCATGGTTTTTGTACCAGACCTATGATGTTTTGGTTACTATATCCTTGGAGTATAGTTTGTGAACCCCCAAAATCTGAGACAGGTCTCAGTTAATTTACAAAGTTGACATTGCCCAGCTAGCCATATGTAGAAAGCTGAAACTGGATCCCTTCCTTACACCTTATACAAAAATTAATTCAAGTTGGATTAAAGACTTAAATGTTAGACCCCAAACCATAAAAACCCTAGAAGAAAACCTAGGCAATACCATTCAGGACATAGGCATGGGCAAGGACTTCATGTCTAAAACCACCAAAAGCAATGGCAACAAAAGCCAAAATTGGCAAATGGGATCTAATTAAAGAGCTTCTGCACAGCAAAAGAAACCACCATCAGAGTGAACAGGCAACCTACAGAATGGGAGGAAATTTTTGCAATCTACTCATCTGACAAAGGGCTAATATCCAGAATCTACAATGAACTCAAATTTACCAGAAAAAAACAAACAACCCCATCAACAAGTGGGCAAAGGATATGAACAGACACTTCTCAAAAAAGACATTTATGCAGCCAAAAGACACATGAAAAAATGCTCATCATCACTGGCTGTCAGAGAAATGCAAATCAAAACCACAATGAGATACCATCTCACACCAGTTAGAATGGCAATCATTAAAAAGTCAGGAAACAACAGGTGCTGGAGAGGATGTGGAGAAATAGGAACACTTTTACACTGTTGGTGGGACTGTAAACTAGTTCAACCATTGTGGAAGTCAGTGTGGCGATTCCTCAGGGATCTAGAACTAGAAATACCATTTGACCCAGCCATCCCATTACTGGGTATATACCCAAAGGATTATAAATCATGCTGCTAAAAAGACACATGCACACGTATGTTTATTGCGGCACTATTCACAATAGCAAAGACTTGGAACCAACCCAAATGTCCAACAATGATAGACTAGATTAAGAAAATGTGGCACATATACACCATGGAATACTATGCAGCCATAAAATTGATGAGTTCATGTCCTTTATAGGGACATGGATGAAGCTGGAAACCATCATTCTCAGCAAACTGTCTCAAGGACAAAAAACCAAACACGACATGTTCTCACTCATAGGTGAGAATTGAACAAAGAGAACACTTGGACACAGGAAGGAGAACATCACACATTGGGTCTGTTGTGGGGTGGGTGGGGGGAGGGGGAGGGATAGCATTATGAGATATACCTAATGTAAATGATGAGTTAATGGGTGCAGCACACCAACATGGCACATGTATACATATGTAACAAACCTGCACATTGTGCACATGTACCCTAGAACTTAAAGTGTAATAAAATATATATATAAATGGCTGATCAGGAAAAAAAATTAGCAAGTAGAATTCAACAACACATCAAAAAGATTATACATCATGATTAAGTGGGAATTATCTCTGGCATGCAAGGCTGGTTTAAGATATGTAAATCAATCAGTGTGATATATCACCTTAACAAAATGAAAGATAAAACCATATGGTCACCTGAATTGATGCAGAAAAAGCATTTAACAAAGTTTAGCAACCTTCCTTGATAAAAGCTCTTAATAGTTTACATATAAAAGGAAAGTTCCTCAACATAATAAAGACCATTAATGAGAAACCCATGGCCTACATCATAGTCAGTGGGGAACAACTAAAAGCTTTTCTACTAAGATTGAGTACAAGATAGGGATGCCCAGTCTCATCACTTTTATTCAACATAGTACTTGCAAAGGAATCTGATGAGAAAAAAAAAAGCAACTAAATTAAATAAGTAAAATTATCTCTATTTGCAGATGACAAGACCTTTTATGTAAAAAACTCCAAACATTCCACAAAAAACTCTGAGAACTACTAAATCAACTCAGTTAAGCTGCAAAGTATAAACTCAACATATAAAAATCAGTTGCATTTCTATATACAAATAACCTAGCTGACAAAGAAATCAAGAAAACAATCTCATTTACAATAGCATCAAAGAAAAACATATACTTAGGAATGAATTTAACCAAGAAGATGGAAGATGTGTACACTTGAAAACCATAAAACATTGATGAAAGAAATTTAGACATGAACAAATGAAAAGATATCCTATGTTTATGGCTCAGAAGAATTAATATTGTTAAAATGTTCACACTACCCAAAGCAAATATACAGATTTAACACAATCCTCATCAAAGTTCTGATGGCATTCTTCACAGAACAGAAAAAAACAATGCTGGCCAGGCTTTGTGGTTCACACCTGTGATCCCAGCACTTTGGGAGGCCAAGGCAGGTGGATCATGAGGTCAGGAGTTGGAGACCAGCCTGGCCAACATAGTGAAACCCTGTCTCTACTAAAACTACAAAAATTAGCCAGATATAGTGGCATGTGCCTGTAGTCCCAGCTACTCGGGAGCTGAGGCAGGAGAATTGCTTGAATCCGGGAAGCGGAGGTTGCAGTGAGCCAAGATTGTGCCACTGCACTCCAACTTGGGCAACAGAGTGAGACTTCATCTCAAAAAAAAAAAAAAAAAAATCCTGAAACTCATATGGAACCACAAAAAACCCCAAACAGCCAACAGATTACTGTGAAAGAAAAAGTTGGAGGCATCACACCTCTTGATTTAAAATTGTATTACAAAGCTATAGTAATCAAAACAGTATGATACTGGCATAAAAACAAAAAATATAAACCAATGGAACGGAACAGAGACCTTTGAAATAAATCCAAACATATACTGTCAACTAATTTTTGACAAGGGCAAACAAGACAACACAATGGAAAGAAAAATAGTCTCTTCAATAATAGTGCTGGGAAAACTGGATTTTCACATGCAAAAGAATAAAAATGGACCCTGATCATACACCATACACAAAAATCAACTCAAAACAGATACAAGACCCAAGACCCAAATAAGACCTGAAACCGTAAAACTCCTAGAAGAGAACATAGGGGGAAAGCCTCTTGACATTGGCCTTAGCAATTATTTTTTGAATATCACACCACAAGCCAGGCTACAAATGGAAACATAAACAAGGAGGACTGCATCAAACTAAAAAGCTTCTGCACAGCAAAGGAAACAACCAATAAAATGAAAAGAGAACCTACAGACTGGAAGAAATATTTGCAGATCACATATCTGATAAAGTGTTAATGTCCAAAAATCAGTAAAGAACTCTTTTAATAACAGAAAAACAACCCAGTTGAAAAATGGGCCAAATAGAAAATGACCAATAGCAAATGGGGAGACGTACATTTAAAAAATACAAAGTAGCAGACATATAGGATGATCAAGTTAGAGATCTGATGTACATCATGAGGGCTATAGTTAATAAAAATGTATTGTCTTTGGGATTTTTGTTAAATAAGTAGATTTTAGCTGTTCCTGTCACACACAAAAAATGTAACTATGTGAGATGGTAGATATGTTAATTTGCTTCACTATAGTAACCAGTTTACTGTCTATATGTATCCTTAAGGTCATGTGGTCAACCTCAAATATATAAAATAAAATTTAAAGAAGAAAAGTTTGTCTTCAATCCAGAAAGAACCACTATTACCATTTTTCATATTCCATTCCAAAAATATTCCATGAATATACACTTGTTCAATCAAATTTAATGTTAGACTTTATACTTGAATATTCAGAGCACTTAAGAAATTATAGAAAAGTGTCTGTGTGATTCCCTGTCTGCAGAGCACAGGCTGCATCTCCACTAACACACACACCACCAGTACTTTATACAGAGACCTTGTTCACCTTTAGTCTGATGCTGTGGGTGAGCCTGAGTTGTCCTGTGCTCTGCATTCCTGACCAGGTGTCTTTCTCACCCACTGGTTTCAACAAAGATGTTACTGGGTTATAGAAGGCTGGGATGGAAACAGGATACCAAGTTCACATGAAGACAGTATCTGAAAAGAGAGGTAATTTGCTTTAACATTTTCAAAAGAAGATTCATATCCATATTGCGAAGAAACAAAGAACAAAACCTTCACTCCAAACTTCTCTACCTGGTTGCAAAGTATTTGAAGGGAAAGCTCACTAAGGAAGCTAGTCTCATAGATCCCAGAACTGTTACTGGGTGTGGCCAGGAGGGCTGCAGACACAAGGCGAATGGGCACACCACATAAGACTGGGAGATCTAAGGCTGGAGCTGCTCAACTCTCTAGAGACCTGACTCCAGCCTCTCGTCACACTGGCTAGAAGTCAAGCATGAATGGTAACACCCTGCCCTGAACACTACTCAAGACACTCACTGCTCATCAGCAGCTTATACTCAAAGCTGGCCTGGAAGGCTCCTTCTGGAGCCCGGAGCGCTTTCTTGATCTGCTGCCTTATCTCGCTGACAGTTTGAATCACAGCACCTTCAAATTTGGCCACTTCCAAGGCAGAATTAAACATTCCCTATGGGTATAGCAAGATAAAAACACACACAAAAAATCATATATGCTTTACTTCTTACCTCAAACATACATCCTTGGTTAAAGAACAAAAACAACTCACTGAAAGGTGATAAAATAATCAAAATGTATTTGCCCCTGAAAGTGGAATTACTACCACAAAAAGAATATAACTCTTTCATTTTTCCCAAAATAATCATGTGGGTTCATGGGCATGCTCATCACTGCTGTCTGTGTGGAAGAGAAGATTGAAGAGGGATTTACTGGACTGCACTGGCCTAGGCAGCCTTTGCTGGCATCTCTCAGCCTAGACTGCAGCCCAGATCTTTTACTCAGGTGCATGCACTTAGAACATGAAAACAGTAAGATAAAGGCTGGTGGTATTATTACATTATATTGCAAGAACACTTAATGATCTTACTATGTGTTTTTAATAGAAACATCCCCACTAATGAAATTGTCAATAAATACTGCTCAAACCACCTTCCCCAAATACTGAAAAACAGTACATCCATTTTTCTACCCTTGCCAAGTTGTCTGCAAATACTCTATTTTTCTACTGAATGGTTAGACAAACTTGTGATTTTTTTTCCCTTTCTTAACACAAATCAAAAAAGTAGGAAACAAAACCCAGTGGATAAAATGACATATTTTCAATATGAGTTTCTGTAGCAGTCTCACATGGTAGTCATGAATAACAGCCTCAATTCCTAAATAGCTCTGTTTTACTACTGCTTTTTTGGGCATATTTAAGTAACACAACATAAGGGAGCAAACAAAACATGAAGTTTATAAAAGATTTCAAATACTTGTGTAAAAACATGAGGCCCTTATTTAGAAGTATTTCATTCCTTTTCTCAAACAAATGGGCATTTATAAATATGAGAAGATATAGATATACAAACCTTAATAAATGAAGTGTTCTTGAAAATTTTATATGGAAAACCAGTTAATTTCTTCACAATTTTTATGGATTTATCCAGATCAAGGACAATTCCTGTGGCAGCTATCCAAAAATCAGGCTAACAGGAACCCCAGAATTTGAAAATAGGAATAATATCAGCAAGAGAAAAACTTCAATTCTATGTGACATAATAAATTACCAAAGTGAATTTAACTTACAATTAGCTAAGAAAAACAAGAAAGACCATCTGAACTTGCAACCCAGTGGTTTGACAAAAGCAATCCAAAACTTTAAAGTTGGTAAGCCAAACTAACAAGAGTGACTTGAGGCCAGGCGTGGTGGTTCATGCCTGTAATCCTGGCTCTTTGGGAGGCCAAGGCGGGCAGATCACCTGAGGTCAGGAGTTCGAGACAAGCCTGGCCAACATGGCGAAACCCCGTCTCTACTGAAAATACAAAAATTAGCTTGGCATGGTGGTGCACACCTGTACAATCCCAGCTACTCAGGAGGCTGAGACAGGAGAACTGCTTGAACCCAGGAGGTGGAGGTTGCAGTGAGCCAAGATTGCGCCACTGCACTCCAGCCTGGATGACAGAGCGAGACTTTGTCTAAAAGAAAAAAAAAAAAACAGGGAGACTTGAGTACTTTCCTGAGAGTGATTTCAGAGGAACATAATTTGACTATAATGATCTATTTGGAATGAAATGGAAAAGAAAAATACAGTTGCAATGTTTAGGAAATTAAAATTTGAACCTCCAGGGCAGATTCCATCTGCTCATTATTCTGGTTTCTTCTCTGTTAAATGGGACCAATAAACCCTGCCCTGTCTGACTGGTCAAATGAAAATGTAGTGAACAGACTGCTACCCCAGCATGGCTGCAGGGGGTCGCATGTCTGGCTAGTCTCCGATGGCTCCTCACAACCTCATATAGTGGTTAGCACATGGTGAGCACTGCTTAAGTACTTGCTTAGATAAATAATCCAAAAGATGCACAAAAATAGGAAATGTCTTCAGTACCATTGTAATTCTCCCACTTCCCCTCCTCTACTCCCACACCCTACTGAAAAGGATGTAGGAAGATTAAAAGCAAAGGGAAATTTACTTTATATTACTAAAAATGAGTAATTTTCAACTTAAAGTCTCATGTATGTAATAACCCACATTCAGGATATATTTCTCAAGCCAATCTGTAAAAGAAATCATCCAAGATAGTTACCATTATGCCACTGACAGTCTATTGCCAAGAAACCAGTTCCCTGTGAAGTGATAGGGCCTTAAAGGAAAAGGAAAAAAAGAAATATAGCAAACCACAAATTTTAGATTCTAGTTTTACATAATGGATAGGGACATTTACATTTGGATATAGATTTACTCCAAACCACCTCCCTGCTCCCAGAAAAGAGAAAAATCTTAGGAATGGAATTTTATGAAAGGAAAAGCACAAAGCTATAATGATGCAGCCTGTAAGGCTTAGTATCGGCAATAAGCAAGTTATTGTAATCATATTTTACCCCAAAAGGCTGCTCTGCAATGCATGTGCTGTGGGGTTTACTTTAGAAGCCTTTGTCTTCCATTGTGGTCTTTGATATAATAGAGCGGGATGGTCTGAAACCTCCTCCACCCTACAGAAAATATGATTGGATCTTGGGGCTTGAGGATTTTCTTATACCAGCGATGTTTCTTCAGATGCATCTGATGGGACAAGAGGGTAAGATGATTGATGGAGGGGAAATCCACAGAGCCTCAGGCACCAAATACACAGCAAAGGGACCCACCTGCACGTATCCAACATTGCCTTCACTGTTGCCCAAGCCACCCAGGATAATGGGGTAATGGGGGTCAAAGATATGCACAGATTCACAGAGAAC
The DNA here is from genome assembly GCA_023748175.1 of Hoolock leuconedys. Classification (NCBI taxonomy): domain Eukaryota; kingdom Metazoa; phylum Chordata; class Mammalia; order Primates; family Hylobatidae; genus Hoolock; species Hoolock leuconedys. The sequence goes on along the minus strand of JAKGGE010001606.1, from coordinate 37,763 downwards.
ATTTTCAATCTCAATGGGGACATACATCCCAGATGGAAAACCCTCATTCTGAACTCTAGCTTGATCATCTTGATCTTCAAATTCTGCACTATTCAGCTATACATGACAGGAAAAAACCCATATGCCGTTATCTGTAATCAACATAAGATTAATATGAACAAATGAGCAATTTCTAAGTAAAGGAACTGTGGACAGAATTATGTAGGCTTTATCCTATTAAAAATACTACACATTTAGCCGGGCACGGTGGCTCATGCCTGTAATCCCAGCACTTTGGGAGGCCGAGGCAGGTGGATCACTTGAGGTCAGGAGTTCAAAACCAGCATGGCCAACATGGTGAAACCCCATCTCTACTAAAAATACAAAAATTAGCTGGGCGTGGTGGCGTGTGCCTGTAGTCCCAGCTACTCAGGAGGCTGAGACAGAGAATTGCTTGAACCCGGGAGGTGGAGGTTGCAGTGAGTCAAGATCTGCACCACTGCACTCCAGCCTGGGCAATAGAGCAAGACTCCATCTCAAACAAACAAACAACAGCAACAAAAAAAACCCTACACATTTTACCTCTACAGTCTGCTCAGAATATGTCCCAACCGTTTTCTTCTCTGCTGCTCTCTGCAGCAAAACCCCACAAAGTTTTCTGCAGTCACAGCCTCCAGTTCCCCTGCTCCAGTGGTCAACTCTGCCTTCACCATAGTTAACATGGCAGTGGGATCTGAACAACATGTCACCTCCATGTACAGCTGGCCTCCCACGTGCCTGCATGCTCACACGGTTTCTTCCCTTATCCAGCCTTATCAGAGCTCTGACCTGGTCCACAGGGGAGCTATGTGTGGCTATTTAAATTAAAATTAATTACAATTACATAGTATTTAAAATGCAGTTCCTCAATCACACTGGCCACATTGGAAGTGGTCCATATCAACCTGCTGCCAGGGTTACAGTATTGGGAAGTACAGACGTGCATCTCCATGATCACAGAAAGTTCTGTGGGCAGCTCAGGCACAGATGATTTGTCAATGTCTGCTCAGGGCCACACATCACTTGCTCAGTAGACACCATCCACTCTTCCTGGACTTTATTCCAACAGCTCTTCCCTCTGTTACCTCTCTTATCTCAAAACCTTTTGATTCCACTTCTTCCACCAACAATTGCTCCATTTCTGTGCTTCTCTCTGCAGCAAAACCCCACAAAAGTTTTCTGCAGTCACAGCCTCCAGTTCCCCTGCTCCAGTGGTCAACTCTGCCTTCACCATAGTTAACCTTGCAGTGGGATCTGAACAACATGTCACCTCCATTTACAGCTGGCCTCCCATGTGCCTGCATGCTCATCACGTTTCCTCCCTTATCCAGCCTTATCAGAGCTCTGACCTGGTCCACAGGGGAGCTATGTGTGGCTATTTAAATTAAAATTAATTACAATTACATAGTATTTAAAATGCAGTTCCTCAATCACACTGGCCACATTGGAAGTGGTCCATATCAACCTGCTGCCAGGGTTACAGTATTGGGAAGTACAGACGTGCATCTCCATGATCACAGAAAGTTCTACGGGCAGCTCAGGCACAGATGATTTGTCAATGTCTGCTCAGGGCCACACATCACTTGCTCAGTAGACACCATCCACTCTTCCTGGACTTTATTCCAACAGCTCTTCCCTCTGTTACCTCTCTTATCTCAAAACCTTTTGATTCCACTTCTTCCACCAACAATTGCTCCATTTCTATGCTGCTCTCTGCAGCAAAACCCCACAAATGTTTTCTGCAGTCACAGCCTCCAGTTCCCCTGCTCCAGTGGTCAACTCTGCCTTCACCATAGTTAACATGGCAGTGGGATCTGAACAACATGTCACCTCCATGTACAGCTGGCCTCCCACGTGCCTGCATGCTCACACTGCTTCTCCCTCCTGGGCACTGCTGAGGCCTCATGGCTGCAGTCACCCCTCTACCCGGGTTTCCTCGCTTATCCAGCCTTATCAGAGCTCTGACCTGGCCCATAGGGGAGCTATGTGTGGCTATTTAAATTAAAATTAATTACAATTACATAATATTTAAAATGCAGTTCCTCAATCACACTGGCCACATTGGAAGTGGTCCATATCAGCCTTATCAGAGCTCTGACCTGGCCCATAGGGGAGCTATGTGTGGCTATTTAAATTAAAATTAATTACAATTACATAGTATTTAAAATGCAGTTCCTCAATCACACTGGCCACATTGGAAGTGGTCCATATCAACCTGCTGCCAGGGTTACAGTATTGGGAAGTACAGACGTGCATCTCCATGATCACAGAAAGTTCTGTGGGCAGCTCAGGCACAGATGATTTGTCAATGTCTGCTCAGGGCCACACATCACTTGCTCAGTAGACACCATCCACTCTTCCTGGACTTTATTCCAACAGCTCTTCCCTCTGTTACCTCTCTTATCTCAAAACCTTTTGATTCCACTTCTTCCACCAACAATTGCTCCATTTCTGTGCTTCTCTCTGCAGCAAAACCCCACAAAAGTTTTCTGCAGTCACAGCCTCCAGTTCCCCTGCTCCAGTGATCAACTCTGCCTTCACCATAGTTAACATGGCAGTGGGATCTGAACAACATGTCACCTCCATGTACAGCTGGCCTCCCACGTGCCTGCATGCTCACACTGTTTCCTCCCTTATCCAGCCTTATCAGAGCTCTGACCTGGTCCACAGGGGAGCTATGTGTGGCTATTTAAATTAAAATTAATTACAATTACATAGTATTTAAAATGCAGTTCCTCAATCACACTGGCCACATTGGAAGTGGTCCATATCAACCTGCTGCCAGGGTTACAGTATTGGGAAGTACAGACGTGCATCTCCATGATCACAGAAAGTTCTGTGGGCAGCTCAGGCACAGATGATTTGTCAATGTCTGCTCAGGGCCACACATCACTTGCTCAGTAGACACCATCCACTCTTCCTGGACTTTATTCCAACAGCTCTTCCCTCTGTTACCTCTCTTATCTCAAAACCTTTTGATTCCACTTCTTCCACCAACAATTGCTCCATTTCTGTGCTTCTCTCTGCAGCAAAACCCCACAAAAGTTTTCTGCAGTCACAGCCTCCAGTTCCCCTCCTCCAGTGATCAACTCTGCCTTCACCATAGTTAACATGGCAGTGGGATCTGAACAACATGTCACCTCCATGTACAGCTGGCCTCCCACGTGCCTGCATGCTCACACTGCTTCTCCCTCCTGGGCACTGCTGAGGCCTCATGGCTGCAGTCACCCCCTCTCACCCACACCAGTCCTGCTCCTCCGCTCACTCTGCACTCACTCCCCGGCCACCTCACAGCTTGAAGTGCATCTACATGCTGAGGGCTGTACATCTAAGTCCCTGGCCAGACACCTGACATCCCTTGTCTGCATGACACCCAGCTGACCCAAACATCATCTTCCCAAAGCTGCATCCGCAGAGGGTTTCCTGTCTAATAAAACAACCCATCCTTCCAGGAACTTCCAGTCGCCATCCTCATTTCCTCTTACACACCCCACATTCAGTCACCAGGAAATCCTACTGACCCAGCTTGCAAATAAAGTCTGGCAGTCATCTCTACTGCCAGCCCTCTGGTTTGTGCCACCCAACTGATCTCTTGGCAGAGTGATCTGATGAACTGAATATCTTTCCTCTGCTCAAAACCCTCCAAGGACTCCCATTTCAGAGTGTAAAATTCAGTCTTTTCCAATGGCCCACAAGGCTCTAGGTAACTTTAAATTGTAAATGCTGTGAGCCAGGTGTGGTAGCATGCACCTGTAGTCTCAGCTACTCAGGAGCCTGAGGCAGGAGGATGGTTTCAACACAGGAGATCGAGGCTGCTGTGAGCTATGATCGTACTACTGCACTCCAGCCTGGGTGACAGCAAGTTCCTGTTTCCAAACAACAAGAAAACAAAACAAAACAAAACAAAAAAATAAGAAAAACAGAAAAACAGAAAAACAGAAAAACAGAAAAACAGAAAAACAGAAAAACAGAAAAACAGAAAAACAGAAAAACAGAAAAACAGAAAAACAGAAAAACAGAAAAACAGAAAAACAGAAAAACAGAAAAACAGAAAAACAGAAAAACAGAAAAACAGAAAAACAGAAAAACAGAAAAAAGAAAAACAGAAAAACAGAAAGAAAAAGAAGAAAAACTACTTGATGCCCTTACTTGAAGCTCAGTTATTTAAAACAAAGAAAAAAATATAAAAATACTTTATTGCTAAAAATGCTAATGATCATCTGAGCCTTCAGGGAGTCTTAGTCTTTTTGCTGGTGAAGGGTCTTGCCTTGATGTTGTTGGCTGCTGCCTGATAAGGGCGATGGTTGCTGAATATTGAAGTGGTTGTAACAATTTCTTAAAAGAAAACAATGAAATTTGCCACATTAACTGACTCTTCCTTCCACGAAAGATTTCAGTGTAGCATGCGATATTGTTTGATAGCATTTTACCCATAGTAGAACTTCTTTCAAAATTGGAGTCAGTCCTCTCACACCCTGCCACTGTTTTACTATGTTTGTCAATATTCTAAATCCTTTGTTGTAGGCTGAACAATATTCACAGCATTTTCACCAGGAGTAAATTTCATCTCACAAAACCACTTTCCAGGCTCTTTCTGGACCGTAGAGTTCTTTCCAGGCTACCTTGTGGCAGTTTGAGAGTCTGGCATCATTTTCTGCTGGGACCCAAGGATCGAGGAGGTGCTTGTGACTAGACTGCCAATGGACCCATCACAAAGTTTAACCCAACCTTGATCCCCGAGTCTTCACAAATGCTCACTGAAGAAAATTCCTAGAACAATTCAGGGTCCTTTCATAACCTCTACTCTGAGGTGTTAATAAAAAACCTTAGTAACTTAAAAAAAATGAGCTGTACACAAATACTGAACAATAATGATACATATGTATGTAAGAAAAATATAAAAATACTTTATTGCTAAAAATGCTAATGATCATCTGAGCCTTCAGGGAGTCTTAGTCTTTTTGCTGGTGAAGGGTCTTGCCTTGATGTTGTTGGCTGCTGCCTGATAAGGGCGATGGTTGCTGAATATTGAAGTGGTTGTAACAATTTCTTAAAAGAAAACAATGAAATTTGCCACATTAACTGACTCTTCCTTCCACGAAAGATTTCAGTGTAGCATGCGATATTGTTTGATAGCATTTTACCCATAGTAGAACTTCTTTCAAAATTGGAGTCAGTCCTCTCACACCCTGCCACTGTTTTACTATGTTTGTCAATATTCTAAATCCTTTGTTGTAGGCTGAACAATATTCACAGCATTTTCACCAGGAGTAAATTTCATCTCACAAAACCACTTTCCAGGCTCTTTCTGGACTGTAGAGTTCTTTCCAGGCTACCTTGTGGCAGTTTGAGAGTCTGGCATCATTTTCTGCTGGGACCCAAGGATCGAGGAGGTGCTTGTGACTAGACTGCCAATGGACCCATCACAAAGTTTAACCCAACCTTGATCCCCGAGTCTTCACAAATGCTCACTGAAGAAAATTCCTAGAACAATTCAGGGTCCTTTCATAACCTCTACTCTGAGGTGTTAATAAAAAACCTTAGTAACTTAAAAAAAATGAGCTGTACACAAATACTGAACAATAATGATACATATGTATGTAAGAAAAATATATACTTTGACATAAGTAAGAAATGGTGAGTTGATAATTGGATAGAATGGTGGACAGAGTGATAGATATGTAATAAAGCAAATATAACAAAATGATAATTGTACAATCTAAGTGGTTGGACTATAAATATGCACTTCCCACAACCTTTTTATATGTTTAAACAGTTTTATAATAACATATTAGGGAAACTGTTTGTCTCAAGGAAATAGAGATTGTGATATATTCTAGTACAATGAAGTGTAATCATGTAAAATAAAAGATTTTACTTCTGGCAATTAAAGTTAATCATATTAGAACACTGTCTAGGAATGGTTGGAAAATAATATTTTATTTTCTAATTAATATATTTATGTCATCTGTCAATCAGAATTACACTGACTTTAAAAAGCAATAATATGACTATATTCATGATGAAATATAGCCTAAGAACAAAATAATGCACAAAAATAATCTCAGATTGCTTATTATTTTTCAGAAGGCTGTATTTTTAGTCTTAGGCTATTGGTTTGTCTTATATTGCAGGATTTAAAAAAATGATTAGTTCCCAGCACTTTGGGTGGCTGAGGCAGATCACAAGGTGAAGAGATTGAGACCATCCTGGCCAACATGGTGAAACCCCCTCTCTACTAAAAATGCAAAAATTAGCTGGGCATAGTGGCCCGTGCCTGTAGTCCCAGCTACTCTGAGAGGCTGAGGTAGGGAATTGCTTGAACTTGGGAGGTGGAGGTTGCAGTGAGCCTAGATCACACCACTGCACTCCAGCCAGGGTGACAGAGCTAGACTCCATCTCAAAAAAAAAAAAAATGAGCTGTACACAAATACTGAACAATAATGATACATATGTATGTAAGAAAAATATATACTTTGACATAAGTAAGAAATGGTGAGTTGATAATTGGATAGAATGGTGGACAGAGTGATAGATATGTAATAAAGCAAATATAACAAAATGATAATTGTACAATCTAAGTGGTTGGACTATAAATATGCACTTCCCACAACCTTTTTATATGTTTAAACAGTTTTATAATAACATATTAGGGAAACTGTTTGTCTCAAGGAAATAGAGATTGTGATATATTCTAGTACAATGAAGTGTAATCATGTAAAATAAAAGATTTTACTTCTGGCAATTAAAGTTAATCATATTAGAACACTGTCTAGGAATGGTTGGAAAATAATATTTTATTTTCTAATTAATATATTTATGTCATCTGTCAATCAGAATTACACTGACTTTAAAAAGCAATAATATGACGTATATTCATGATGAAATATAGCCTAAGAACAAAATAATGCACAAAAATAATCTCAGATTGCTTATTATTTTTCAGAAGGCTGTATTTTTAGTCTTAGGCTATTGGTTTGTCTTATATTGCAGGATTTTAAAAAAATGATTAGTTCCCAGCACTTTGGGTGGCTGAGGCGGGCAGATCACAAGGTGAAGAGATTGAGACCATCCTGGCCAACATGGTGAAACCCCCTCTCTACTAAAAATACAAAAATTAGCCAGGCACGGTGGTTCACACCTGTAAGCCCAACACTTTGGGAAGCCAAGGCAGGTGGATTGCTTTAGCCCAGGTGTTCAAGACAAGCCTGGGCAACATGGTAAAATCCTCTGTCTACCAAAAATAGAAAACAAAAAAATTAGCCAGGCGTAGTAGCTTGTGTCTGTAGTCCCAGCTACTTGAGAGGCTGAGGTGGCAGGGTCACCTAAGCCCAGGAGTCTGAGGATGCGGTTAGCTGTGATTATGCCACTGCACTCCAGCCTGGGCCATAAAGCAAGATCTGTCTCAAAAACAAACAAACAGAAATAATGATGATGATGACGGTGACTGCAATGAGCAGGTGCACACCTGATATCTTTAAATCGTTGAGCTTATAATGATATTAAAGCATGCAGTCAATAGAATAAATACATTATCCAGATACTGGAATTAGCATAGAAAGACTACAGTATTCCCCCTTTATCTGTGGGGCATACTTTGGAAGGCCTCCAGTGGATGTCTTGAGCCATGGATAATACCGAACCCTACATTAGCACTTACCACACACTGTGGCTGTAACTTTTGAAGTTTGAGGTACAAAAGTGAAACTAGCAAGAATTTGTTTTTCCTTTTCCACAATTGTACAAATAAAAGATTAGTTCTTACCCTAGATGTTAGCAATCTCAGCATATCTTTTTCCTCATTAAGTGGAAAAGTTTCTGCTTTTCAGTCACTGAAAGCACTTTCATGTTTCCCTTTTGCATATCTGAATTGCCAGCATCATTACTATTGCATATTGGGACCATTACTAGGTAAAATAAGGGTTACTTGAACACAAACCCTGCGATACTGAGATAGGTCCATCTGATAACTTAGACGGCTGCAAGTGTCTAATGAGCAAGAAGCAGGAAGCAGGAATTGTGCATCTCCGAGCAAAGGGATGTGTCACATCCTGAACCGGATACAGCAGAAAGGCGGGAGGTTGCATCACATTCCTCAGAACAACGCATGACTTAAAATTTATAAACTGTTTACTTCTGGAGTTTTATATTTAATATTTTTTGACTGTGGGTGACTGAAAGTGAGGAAAGTAAAGCCACAATAAGGGGATACTACTATATTATAAACATGCTCAAGGACTGAAAAATAAAATTGAGTAAACAGATGTGAAGTCTCAGCAGAGATAAAAACTTTAAAAAAATAAAAATTCTAGTACTTTAAAAATACAACATCTTACAGAAAAATTTCATCAGACTGAGAAGAGGCAGGAGAATAATTCCCAAAATTAATTTTTAAAAAGTCAATCCATTTTTAATTTCTTCAAGTACTTTCTAGGATTTTAGGAAACCATATTACTACTTAGAAAACTGGCAAATAAAAGAGTAACTGATAAATAGAAAATGGTAAATAAAGGGAAAGAATCACATATTTATTCTACCTTTTCACTACAATCAGTACCTCATGGTAACCAAAGAGACAGTGAAGAAAAACTATCTACAAAAATTTTCTATTTAATATATGAAAGAAGAATAATACAATTAAAACAGCTCCATTTATTGACCTCTAATTTAATCAATTTTGAAGGTTATCATCCCTTATGCTCTTGGTTTGGTTCAGCCAGGAAAACCGCCAATTAAGTATTATAGAAATAAACAGTTTTGCCTACAGAAAGTCAGAAACACAATCACAAATGGCATCAGCCGAAAACACTGATATAGGAGCGAAAGCAGTAGCTCATCAAAGAGTCCAGGAAACTTCTGTATTCCCCAGGATTATGAAGTACACGCTTGTGTGATGTCTATGTTGGGGCTATATCTGGATACTAGAATTGCTGAGAAGAACCTTGTTAAAAAAACACTGGGCCGGGCGCAGTGGCTCACGCCTGTAATCGCAGCACTTTGGGAGGCCGATGCGGGCAGTTCATGAGGTCAGGAGATCGAGACCATCCTGGCTAACATAGTGAAACCCTGTCTCCACTAAAAAAAAAAAAAAAAAAAAAAATTAGCCGAGCATGGTGGCATGTGCCTGTAGTCCCAGCTACTTGGGAGGCTGAGGCAGAAGAATTGCTTGAACCCAGGATGTGGAAGTTGCAGTGAGCCGAGATAGCACCACTGCACTCCAGCCTGGGCAACAGAGAGTGACTGTGTCTAAAAAAAAAAAAAAGTCATTAGAATGATGGGGCCTGGAAAAACCAATCTTGGGTCACGAATACACATTCAAAAGTAGATTAGAACATTTATAAGTTTAAATTTGAAATTTTGAAAATATTTTCTTTTAATCTGTATGAGTCTAAATATTTGCCTTTCCTTAATAATTTTGAAATTAGTACTCATCAAAGGGGCTGGCAATCATGGCAAGTGGCTATTAATGACTGATTTAAAAAATAATACTAATTGCATTCATTAATTCCTTTATACATTTTTAAAAGTCCTCCAACATTTTTTCTTATTCTCGTTTGCTCATAATCTTCAATCTCCATATTCTCTGATCTGTATTTTGATCTTTTAAAATACCTGTTGAGTATCCCTTATCCAAAATGCATGGAACCAGAAGTATTTTGGATTTGGGAATTTTTTCAGATATTGGAATATTTGCATTATACTTACCGGTTGAGCATACCTATTCTCCTTTGCAACAGAGTGCTAACATTCTCTTCTGTCTTTTTTGTTTTGTATGGTAGTCTATTTCCATCTTCTTCTGGAAGTTAACATCTATGCCAGCAACAGTTCTCTAAATTTGTCCCATTTTTCATGTTTCCTTCTTCAAAGATCTCTTGAGATTTTTGGTTTCTGTGCCCCACTTAATTTTTCTTTAGAATCTTTAGCTAGTTGTCCAGTCCCAAGAAACCCATCAAACTTCACATGTCTTTACTGACAAATGGACATTGCATTTCTCATTGATTTCACTGATCTCTGGGGAGGCATGCTCCATGAAGGCAGCACTTTTATTTCCAGTGAAAAAGGCACAGTTAGGCAATATGGGAAAGGCATTTCTGAATTTCAGGACCAGTACTAAAATTGAGTTTGGGTCAGTTCTCTCTAGAAAATATTCTATTTTATTTACAAAGCAAAATTATTTTATTCCTTACAATAATATCAGAGACAGTTTCGCTACTATTTACATTCAGTCTTTTGCTCTAAGTCAAATAATCAACTGTGGGAGGAGGAGATCTTTGAAATAAATTTATTCTGTACCCTATGGACAGACACAAATTCTTTGGAGGCCTTTAGTTATATCTCCCTAAGAACTATGAGGGAAGATAATAGGAAACTGACTTCAAAAAATTTTGTTCTATTTTTTTTGAAAACTCGACTCATTTATGCTCTCCAGTGTCTTATCTCCATACTGCTCTGTGTTTTACTTCTGAATCAATCTTCCCTCCCTCCCAAATATTTTCAGTGTGACTTCTGGAAACCTCATTAGAGGACATCGACTCCATTTCTTTGCTTTAATTAAAATTCAGCTATCTCTATGGGGACATTGCTTCCCTTGACATGTGCTCCACTGAAGGCTAGTCATTTTCCCAAAGGTTAAGGTGTCATAGAATTTATTTAATAGAAGTGGGTTGGCATAATTTTAGCTCCATATTTACTATTCCCAACCACTATTCCTCTATTTTAATACAAAAGCCCCCTTCTTTACTGTCTATCCATCTAAATATAATGTCTTCTAACAACTGCCACATTTATTCCAGAACTTCCTCTCCACCCAAGCAACATCATTTTCTCATTTGGCCTCCCTTTCACACTCATGTGGTTGGCTCATCCAACACCTTAACCCCATAGGTTCTTTGTTTCCTCAGCTCTGAGACTTTTTCTTGAATTCAGCCTTCCACTGCCTATGTCTTAGACATTTTTTAATGGCCTCAACTGTTCCATGTAAAGAACCATAAGCTTAAATATCCATATTCTCTTACCCTTATTTTGATCTTTTAAAATACTTGTTGAGTATCCTTAATTTGAAAATCTGAAATCTGAAATTCTCCAATGAACATTTCCTTTGAGCATCATGTAAGTGCTTAAACACTTTCAGATTTTGGAATATTTGCATTATACTTACCAGTTGAGTATCCTTAATTTGAAAATCTGAAATCTGAAATTCTCCAATGAACATTTCCTTTGAGCATCATGTAAGTGCTTAAACACTTTCAGATTTTGAAGCATTTCAGATTCTCTTCTGTTCAGCTCCTCTTCCAGGTACAAAGTTTTGTGTTAGTTAAGATACAGGTTTGGTGGCTGTGATAGAAGTTCAAAATAAGAGTGGCTTAGAGAAGAAAAGAGACTATTTCCCAGTCACATAATAGAACAAGTTATTAAGGCAGCATAGCTTTACGGGAGGTCAGTGTTTGGGTATCTTTTATTTTTCTTTTATCCAATCACTACGGCATGGCTTTTGTGGCCAAAAAGAGCTCATCACCACATCTGCATGTTAGCTAGGGAAAGGGGAAAATACTCCCTTCACTGACACACAGCAGTCACCAAAGCTGGTCACATGGCTATTGAGAAGGTGCAAGGGCAGCTGGGAAAGCTGCAATGCATTCTGGATATTGGTGAGAAGGCAGCCACTCTCATCTACTCTGATATTGAGAATTACATGTGATTGCTTTTAATTTTCATATTAAACTTATTATGTGAGTTGGAACATTAAAGAAAAAATACACAAACAAATAAACTAGAGAATATTTTCCACTCCATTCATGTGACCGCCAGTCTTTGATGGAGTTTCAGCCTGACAGAGATGAGAGGCAGAGCTCACAGGATAGAAAGATTTGAATTTGACTTTACTTTTAAATGCTTTCTTAATAGCTGAGTCCAAAAGTTAAGTTAAAAAAAAAAAAAACTTGTTTAATTTTTCCCTCTGTCTCTAGGTAGCCCTGCATTAACATTATCATGAATACATTCCATTTAAAGACCTCCTTGAAAAGACAGTTCACAAATTGCCTCTATTAATGTTTCTCAGTTTTCTAGCCAAAATAAATATCTCAAGTTGTGCATTTCCTTTACGTAACAGTGTGCAGTTGTGATAAATTATGTATGGAACTGACATGATCCTACAACATAAACTCTTTGAGAACTGAGGCTGTGCATTTTTTAGATTAGTAGATACTTTGCAATTTTTTTAATGGAGTCTCACTCTTCTGCCCAGGCTGGAGTGCAGTGGCATCATCTCAGCTCACTGCAACCTCTGCCTCCTGGGTTCAAGTGATTCTCCTGCCTCAGTCTCCCAAGTACCTGGGATTACAGGCACGCGCTACCATGCCCGAATACTTTTTGTATTTTTAGTAGAGATGGGGTTTCGCCATGTTGGCGAGGCTGGTCTCGAAATCCTGACCTCAAGTGATCTGCCTGCCTCAGTCTCCCAAAGTGCTGGGATTACAGGCGTGAGCCACCTCGCCTGGCAATTTTCTTTCAACTTAATCAGCCCTTATACACTCAAAGAGTTACTTGGGTGCATGCTTTCTCATTATCTATTTTCGTCATTGCATATATCTGAGGAAGGATAATGAGACTCTACTATCAGTAGAAGGATGCTTGGATTATCAAGTGCAACACTTTATAGCCTATCTTGACTTTTCTCCCAAACTTCATAGAAGAAAAGATGGGATTTTCTGACTCTTTTTAACTTCCTAGGACTAGAGAGCCAGGAAGACAGAAAAAGGGGCAAAAGGGGCCTTACTTTTAACTTGGTACAAAGTTTATAATGGGAACATAATAGTTCCAGAAAGCAGAATAGAAGAATCTTATTAAAGAAACCAAGACAGGGAGCTTCATTAACATTCTGCTCTTGAACTCATGCTTTTATTATATACTTATGTGTAGGGCTATTCTGAGGACCTACTATTCATTTTTTCAAATAATTCATATTTTAATGTATTTACCTAGGTAATTTACATGACATTATTTTTAGAAATCATGACCTATTTCAGCCTGTCATTGTTATCTATGGCTTAATTTCTGTGAAAAGCAATGAAGTCTGTCTGCAATATAGCAATGATGATCTCTAATTTTGTAGTTCTCTAACTTGTTCACACATTTAGAATGACCTTTTATGCCTTTCCAACTATGGCATCTTCTATTGTTATATGATTTGGGTTCAAATATTCACCAATACATAGTGCTTGAAATGCATATTAAAAAAGTATGAACAAGGGAGAAGAGAAGTTGATAAAAAAAAAAAAAAAAAAAAAAAAAAAAAAAAAAAAAAAAAAAAAAAAAAAAAAAAAAAAAAAAAAAAAAAAAAAAAAAAAAAAAAAAAAAAAAAAAAAAAAAAAAAAAAAAAAAAAAAAAAAAAAAAAAAAAAAAAAAAAAAAAAAAAAAAAAAAAAAAAAAAAAAAAAAAAAAAAAAAAAAAAAAAAAAAAAAAAAAAAAAAAAAAAAAAAAAAAAAAAAAAAAAAAAAAAAAAAAAAAAAAAAAAAAAAAAAAAAAAAAAAAAAAAAAAAAAAAAAAAAAAAAAAAAAAAAAAAAAAAAAAAAAAAAAAAAAAAAAAAAAAAAAAAAAAAAAAAAAAAAAAAAAAAAAAAAAAAAAAAAAAAAAAAAAAAAAAAAAAAAAAAAAAAAAAAAAAAAAAAAAAAGTATGAACAAGGGAGAAGAGAAGTTGATACAGAAGCAGTAATACACAGTGTTCTCAAGCAATCCACCTAAGTTGCCATTTCTAATTTCATATCTCATAATTCAAAATCCTGGGGAGCTGCCACTGAATCATTTCTTCTCCTATTCATAAATACCTGGACCCAATACACCAGGGAATACCGGGATCTTGAAAAAAATTAAAGAATGGAATAAAAAATTAGCCTCAGGAAAGCAGCCTAAATATATTTGAAGATGACACATTGGTAGGTAGGTAGATAGATACCTAAATAGATAGATAGATAGATAGATAGATAGATAGATAGATAGATAGATATTCCAAGACTATAAAACTATGAACCAATTTTTAAAATCATATAATCTTCTAATATGCTGAGCTGTGAACATCTGCTTATATAAAATTCGAGACACATTCAAAGAGATCCTTCAGTGATAATTTTTTAATCAGAAGGAAAAAAAAAAAAAAAAAAAAAAAAAAAAAAAAAAAAAAAAAAAAAAAAAAAAAAAAAAAAAAAAAAAAAAAAAAAAAAAAAAAAAAAAAAAAAAAAAAAAAAAAAAAAAAAAAAAAAAAAAAAAAAAAAAAAAAAAAAAAAAAAAAAAAAAAAAAAAAAAAAAAAAAAAAAAAAAAAAAAAAAAAAAAAAAAAAAAAAAAAAAAAAAAAAAAAAAAAAAAAAAAAAAAAAAAAAAAAAAACTTGTTTAATTTTTCCCTCTGTCTCTAGGTAGCCTGCATTAACATTATCGTGAATACATTCCATTTAAAGACCTCCTTGAAAAGACAGTTCACAAATTGCCTCTATTAATGTTTCTCAGTTTTCTAGCCAAAATAAATATCTCAAGTTGTGCATTTTCTTTACATAACAGTGTGCAGTTGTGATAAATTATGTATGGAACTGACATGATCCTACAACATAAACTCTTTGAGAACTGAGGCTGTGCATTTTTTAGATTAGTAGATACTTTTTGTATTTTTAGTAGAGATGGGGTTTCGCCATGTTGGCGAGGCTGGTCTCGAAATCCTGACCTCAAGTGATCTGCCTGCCTCAGTCTCCCAAAGTGCTGGGATTACAGGCGTGAGCCACCTCGCCTGGCAATCTTCTTTCAACTTAATCAGCCCTTATACACTCAAAGAGTTACTTGGGTGCATGCTTTCTCATTATCTATTTTCGTCATTGCATATATCTGAGGAAGGATAATGAGACTCTACTATCAGTAGAAGGATGCTTGGATTATCAAGTGCAACACTTTATAGCCTATCTTGACTTTTCTCCCAAACTTCATAGAAGAAAAGATGGGATTTTCTGACTCTTTTTAACTTCCTAGGACTAGAGAGCCAGGAAGACAGAAAAAAGGGGCAAAAGGGGCCTTACTTTTAACTTGGTACAAAGTTTATAATGGGAACATAATAGTTCCAGAAAGCAGAATAGAAGAATCTTATTAAAGAAACCAAGACAGGGAGCTTCATTAACATTCTGCTCTTGAACTCATGCTTTTATTATATACTTATGTGTAGGGCTATTCTGAGGGCCTACTATTCATTTTTTCAAATAATTCGTATTTTAATGTATTTACCTAGGTAATTTACATGACATTATTTTTAGAAATCATGACCTATTTCAACCTGTCATTGTTATCTGTGGCTTAATTTCTGTGAAAAGCAATGAAGTCTGTCTGCAATATAGCAATGATGATCTCTAATTTTGTAGTTCTCTAACTTGTTCACACATTTAGAATGACCTTTTATGCCTTTCCAACTATGGCATCTTCTATTGTTATATGATTTGGGTTCAAATGTTCACCAATACATAGTGCTTGAAATGCATATTAAAAAAGTATGAACAAGGGAGAAGAGAAGTTGATACAGAAGCAGTAATACACAGTGTTCTCAAACAATCCACCTAAGTTGCCATTTCTAATTTCATATCTCATAATTCAAAATCCTGGGGAGCTGCCACTGAATCATTTCTTCTCCTATTCATAAATACCTGGACCCAATACACCAGGGAATACCGGGATCTTGAAAAAAATTAAAGAATGGAATAAAAAATTAGCCTCAGGAAAGCAGGCTGAATATATTTGAAGATGACACATTGGTAGGTAGGTAGGTAGATAGATACCTAGATAGATAGATAGATAGATAGATAGATAGATAGATAGATAGATATTCCAAGACTATAAAACTATGAACCAATTTTTAAAATCATATAATCTTCTAATATATGCTGAGCTGTGAACATCTGCTTATATAAAATTCGAGACACATTCAAAGAGATCCTTCAGTGATAATTTTTTAATCAGAAGGAAAAAGTTTCAGATGCTACTTGAGAAAAGGACAAAGTATAGGTAGAGTTTCTCTTTTTTGCCAGTTGTTATTACTTAATTACACTATCTTTCTGGCCATAAAATGAACAAAAGGATTCATTCACTTGTCTCATTAGGTATTAAGGATCAGTTGTCAGTTGTCGATTCATTCATTTCACACATTTCACTAGTGACACTGAATACTGCAGAGCCAAAGATGAAAGGGGAAGCAATTCACAGGCCGATGAGAAGATGCACGATTGCCATTCGGGTACTGAGAGCTGCAAAGGAGGAAGGGTGGTGAAAGCACTAATGAATTCTTGCTATGTTCTGGTCGTTGTCTCATCCTAATAACAGCTCCCTGGAAAAGATATTATTAATCCCTAAAGAAACTAAAATTCAAATAGATTAAACGACTTTCCCAAAATCACAAAATCAATATGCAACAGAGCCATAAATCCAATTCAGGCCTGCCTCATATCACAATTATTTTCTATCTGCTATGCCAAGTGGCATCCTTGAGTTTTGCAAGATGCCCTCAGTGCCAAGGCATGGGCCCTTACCAGGGAAACTTTCTTTCTTTTTTTTTTTTTTTTTGACGGAGTCTCACTCTGTAGCCCAAGGTGGAGTGCAGTGGTGCAATCTTGGCTCACTGCAACCTCTGCCTTCCAGGCTCAAGTAATTCTCCTGCCTCAGCCTCCGGAGCGGCTGGAATTACAGGCTTGTGCCACCATACCTGGCGAGTTTTTTGTATTTTAGTAAAGACGGGGTTTCACCATGTTGCCCAGGGCAGTCTCGAACTCCTGAGCTCAGGTGATCCACCCGCCTCGGCCTCCCAAAGTGCTGAGATTCAGAGAAATTTTCATGGAGAGGGGACAGATGGAGTCAGTTCTTGTGGGGTGAACATGAGTACCACAGGCAGACTGAGGTTGGGAAAGATTTTCCAGACAATTGGAAGAGCATGTGAAAGACACAGATTTTGAGAAATGTCAAGTCTAGGGAACTGCCAGCCTTTTGGCACAAGAAAGCCACTGTGGACTGTAGAGGCAGGATGCCTAGATTCAAATCCCAACTGCTACACTTCTAAGCTTTGTAATTTTGGCAAGTTTTTACCCTCTTTTTTCTTATCTATAAAATATAGATTTTATATATATAGATATAGATACATAGATAGATAATAATAGTACCTGCCTAATAAAGTTATCAAAGATCAAATGTTATATGTGAAGTATTTTGTACAGTGATAGGAACCCAGGAAGGGCTCTATCAATATTATATATTATTATTATTCTAAAGTAGCCGGAATACAATGTTCAAAGGAGATAGTGGCAGGAGATAAGTTTGAATTGAAAGATTGAGGCCAGAACATAAAGTGCCTCCTATATTATATTTTATGTAATTGGAACATCATTGAAAGATTTAAGTATTATTTATGTGTGTATGTGTGTTTTATGTAATTAATTCTAGTTCATCATTTTAAAATATCTTTCTGATGTCACTGTGAACAACAGATGAGAAGAAGTGAATCCTGAGTTAAGGAGACCAGCTCTCTGATTACTGCAATAATCCAGGGAGGGTACCATAAGGATTTCAACTGGAAATGAGTCCATCATGATGGAGAGGAAGGACAGGGCTGAAAAATACTTAGGAAGTAGTATCATTAGGACTTGCTTAAGAGAGAGCAGAGGCAGGCTACGGGCGTTGGAGGTGTCAATCACAGAGATAGGGAAAATGGGAGGAGAAGCAGGCTTTGAAAAAGTGGCTTGTCTTGTAAAATTATGTCCTGTTAAAACAGTAAAAGAAATTAATATATTCAATCCCAAAATACAGGTACAATTCTTTTTGAAAGAGTTACCCAGATAATCTTGCTTGAAGTTTTCAGTTAAAGAAATTTCTTGTTAACAAGTAATGTAGTCATAGAAGAAAACACTTAAAACTTTATTTGAATAAAGCTAATAAATCATTTAGTATCATTTATAGGAAACTGTTACGTAACACACACATTCAATACTTTTTGGTAAAGTATAAATTAATGGAAGGAGAGCACACACACAGAGATTGAATTATGTTTTTGACTTTATTAGTCAAGAATACAAAATTGAGTAGCTACATCAAGCAGAAGCACATGCTTTACAATCCAGCACAGAATCCCTTGACTTCCAAATTCCTGAAACAGACACATACAGATGACATTGTCGAACAAAATAGGGTCTCACCAGACCTATAATGTTCTTTTCTTGATATAAATATGCACATGAATTGCATACGGTCATATGGTGCCAATTACCATTATTTCCTCTGGGCTTAACTATCCATCTAAAGAGAATTTACACCAATACTGTACTTCTACTTGCAAGAATATATGAAAGCATAGTTAACTTCTGGCTTAGGACCCCAACTCAGGATCAACAAAGCAGTCCTCTTGGGGGAAGCCCATTTCACTACCATTTAAAGTCATTATAAACATTAAATAAAAGCTAAGTACTTGTAATCAAGTGTGTTATAATGCAGTTAGGGAATTAGATTTCAGGTGTTTATTTTTAACACAAATCCATTAATTCTGACACCTAAGGCAAATGCTAGTCAACATGAATGGAGAAACTTTTGATTAGTGGTATATGTTTTCAGATTTCTGGAACATTCATAGACTTCAATGTCTTATGTACTGAAATTTTTTAAACCGTCGTTTTTTCTAGAAACTAATGAAACTCATCATAAACTCATTTTTCAATATTAAAACATAGTCATAAGTAGAATATTAATCTTACATTAATTAAGATGTTAACATATGTGAAATTTAATACTTCCTTTAAGGTATGAACACTTATCCAATTCATAATTTTAATGAAAGGAAATGTCTAAAAGAAACTGTTTTAATTCTTCAACCACAAGGACTACACAGAGCAGTTTCAGCACCAGGGATAGTTTTCTTCCTGGATAACAGCGAATGCTCTAATACTGATGAGTAAATCCTGTGTGTCTAACTTCGAATTAATTGTTAGGTTTATATGAATGAGTATAACATGATAGGAGCATAGGCACAAAGGAAACATTCAAATTTGTTGTTGTTGTCCTTGCTATTATTCTTGTTATATGTGAGGCTGATATGATAAAAGATACTGATTTAGGTCAAATACACATATTACTTGTGGAAAATTAATAACTCTAAATATTTCTTATTTCATACACATTAATTTTAAATACAGCCCAACAATGGACCACTATTTCTCAATACAAGAAAGTAATACATAAATCATAAGTTCTTCAATCAAACTTAAATAATGTTATTGCAAACATAAAACATAAAAAACAACACATTTTTAAAGAAATATTATCTTTCCAAACATAGCCATATAATTCCTCTGTATTAGAATTTTTCACAGGAATTCTAACTAGTATATTTTTTATACATGCTTTAAAGAATAAAAAAATTTGAACTGTTGACCAAATGGGATATATTACATACTATTGTGTGTATTTTAAAGTGAGGGTAAAAAAAGACACCAAAGCCTCTGGGAAGTTAAACTATAAATTAACTTACAGAATTAATTAGGAAGTTAAACTATAATTAACTTACAGAAGTTACCAAGAAGTGTTAATGCCTACCCTAGGAATGACTATAAATCTATTACTTAGAATTTCCATATATCTCAATTTTTAATATGTAATTGTTTTGAAAAATTTGGCCAATTTCAAAAAAACATTAATATGTAAATAAATATATCGACATTAATACATATTCTTTATTAATTCCTTATTAGATGCTAATCTGGGTTCTGCACAATTTTGTATCTGGCCATTTATTTGTTTTACATGCCAGTAACAAATATACAATTTTTTGAAGCCACCAATACCAATATATTTTTAATGGATGAGCCATCCCTATGCTGATACATCACGGTTACTACACCAATTTATAGTTAAGAGGTATCTGAATGTGATGTTGGACCTAGGAAACTAGTACTTGTAAACCCAATCACCAGGAATGCATGGTTGAATGGCCAAAATTCAGGAAACGTACCAGTGGATAAACCAATGATCCATTAGCCTAACAGTATAATGGTTCCCAGGAACCAAGGGGAACAAAATTGGTTGGAGAAGAAATATACGATTTCTTGCAAAAACAACTTGCTGCTAAGGCCAGGTTCCTTACTGGCATGCCACCCTCCATCCTGGGGGTAGCCAGTCCTGAGTGAGTCTGGCCTGAGGTTCGCTGGTAATCACTACACATGTCTAGCTAGTGGCATTCCTTGGTCAGTTTTGAATGTAGAGATAGAAAGCAAATAAACAGTTACCTGAAGACAGTAATTCTCTCTCATCCACAGGAGTGTTTTACCTGGCATTCACAGGCATGTTGCTACAGTACAATTGATTCATTAATTAACTTTAGCCAATTATTTAGTAAACTCAGGTCAACAAGAGAGGAGGCAATGCTTTCATTCCTGGCTGAAACCATACATACTGAGGATCTAATAATGAGTGCATACATCAACAATTGAGTTTTTTTACTTTCAAAATATTTTGTGGTACCATGAAAACATAGTGTAGATCCCAAGGGAAATTTGTCTAGAGATTTGATGAAGCTTTATCTTGCTGTCCAATTAGAAAATGGATGACTGGAAAGATTCTTCTAAAAACTAGCTAAGATATTTATTGCCAGAATTTTCTTGAGGAGAAACTGTTGGTTCGGCTCCACCTACATTCTCTTACCTCAATCATGTAATCCTGAGCACCTGCTCCTCAAGAGTCAATACTTTCCTTCAAAGGATCCTCATACATACACTGGAGCTGATGCACAAAACTGCCTTGCTGCATTTTTGAAGATCTCAAATTTCTTCTCTCGTTTACATTATCCTTCATTTTGTTCATCACGTTTCCAGATTCCTGACTGTTTACCAAACTTTATATTGCCTTCCTATTCCATTCTTGAGGATCCATGGTCACTGCAACTGTCTTTTCAGGTTTGCCCCAACTGTGGCTTGTGCGACTAGTTTTGATTCCTTTCCATTTGATTCCTGACCCTAGCTCTGGGCGTGGAACCTGCCTAGCTCCGATTTTTTTTTTTGAGACGGAGTCTTGCTGTGTTGTCCAGGCTGGAGTGCAGTGGCCACTGCAACCTCTGCCTCCCAGGTTCAAGTGATTCTCCTGCCTCAGCCTCCCAAGTAGCTGGGATTGCAGGCATGCGCCACCACGCCGGGCTTATTTTTGTATTTTTAGTAGAGACGGGATTTCCCCATGTTGGCCAGGCTGGTCTCAAACTTCCTACCTCAGGTCATCCGCCCGCCTTGGCCTCCCAAAGTGCTGGGATTACAGGCGTGAGCCACCGTGCTCGGCCCTGCCTAGCTCCTTTTAACATCCCCCACAACTTGTCACACACTTTATCCAAACCAGTTCCCTGCTCTGAGTCTACAGCCATGACTCACTACTGCCTGTATTTCCAGATGACTGGAATTACTGCTCCATTCCAGACTGCTGCCAGAATTAATGCTGTTGCTTTCTCTGTAATACTTTGTACTTCTCAAAGGATCATAATTTATCTCATTTGTGCTTACAACCCCTTTCTATAGTGAGAGCTGTTCATTCCTATACTCTCATTCCTATTTCATTGGTAAGAAAATCAAGACTCCAAGAGGCCAGATAATTTACTTAACACAACAATGACGATTTAATACTTTGGATGCTAGTTTTGAGGACCTTATTATTCCCCCAAAATCATGTTTTAGGGAATTTAACAGTCCTTTAGAGGAATGATTTTATTCTGACTTTAAAACCTTTTGTTTTTCTTCCTTTAATATGTGACATTGCCTTGTAATGTAAGTAATCTGTATCTAACTATTGAATGTATTGAATTTTTAGAATTTTTACCTTTAAGTTCTTTCCTCCTTTCTTTCCTTGAGACATTTATCAAGTATTTACCATGTATCAATCAATGAGCATAGCTTATTGCTGCAGAGTTTATTTATAAGCTATAGTCCCTGCCTTCAAGTAGTGCTAATGTAGTCAGGAAAAAATTGTATAACAAATTACTACAAGACTATATTTTTTTCATAAGATAAATACCATAAGAAAGTATCATTTTCTGAAATCATGTTATTTATATACATTTTACTAGTTTATTGTCTGTGACCTGTATTAGAACATAAGCTATATGAGGACAGGGACTTTGTTTCATTTACTGCTATATTTCCTGTACCTTGAAACTACACATGGCTTGCAAAATGCATTCAATAGATACGTGTAGTAAGGAATAAAATGTTAGTTCTCCTTTAGGCTTTTAAGGGCACCTGTAGTTCCAGCTACTGGGAAGGCTGAGGCAGGAGAATGGCGTGAACCCTGGGGGACGCAGCTTGCAGTGAGCAGAGATCGCGCCACTGCACTCCAGCCTGGGCGACAGACCAAGACTCCGTCTCAAAAAAAAAAATTCTCTTATGTTTCTAGTGAATGAAGGCTATTTATTAGATACCACATGAGTGGCACTCATTGCATAATCAGTTAGTAGATTTAGTTTTACATCTATCTTTTGAGTGGTCCCAGCAATAATTAGTGAAACATAGTGTAAGAACCAACCATTACCCTTGTTTTATAAACGAGGAAACATACTCCAAGATTATGTGAATGGAAAAGGAATCATGGGAAAATCATGTTTCTGAACATGATTTGTATGAGTATCAGGTTTTGCTTTAGGAAGACTCACTATTAAATGTGTGTGAGTGTGTGTGTCCGTGTATGTGTATTTTTATTATAATGGTATATATGCTCATTGCAAATCATTTAAAAATATATGTGAAGAAGAAATGGAAAGTCGCCAGTAATCTCACTGCTTTATGGTCACTATTGTAAACATGTGACATTTGTTAAATCTATTATTTATGCCCTGTATTCAAAGTAGTGTGGAGGTAGGCAAGATCACTGGATAGTCAGGAAATTTGAATATTCTACCTGTTACCTTAGTTTTTGACCTTGGTGTAGGGATTCCATGATTACCAACATTTAATTTTTAAAATTATTTCTTACCTTACCTTCTTCTCTGGTTTCTACTGTTATTTCTATTAAATACATATGACTTTGTTTTCCAGTGAGAGATAGCTAGATTGACAACATTGCCTTTATAGTCAGTGAAGAATAAAAGATGACATTTCACTTCGCTCATGTAGTTCTAGTTCTCAAGAATATGATACATGATACTTTTTGAAATATTAAAAGTCATTTAAACAGTATCCATTTGACTCTATAAAAGCCTAGCTAGGCTCTCCATGAAGGGAGCAATTCCAATAGATGGTTGGTAACATCTTTTTCAGTTTTAAAATATGGATACTCTGATTCCTTTGCACATTGATATATGAACTCATTCTTCCTTATTATTATTCCCCAAGTGGTAATTATTTTGCTTCTAGACCAGCAAGCTAATATATCAAAAACTCTTACATGTAAATGTAGTTGTTTAAAAATATTTATGCTGTGTATTGTCAGTAATTTATGAGTTACAGACATGATATCCATTATATTTTTGCCTAATAATTCATTTTTAGGAAAAACTAAGAATAAAGTTATTCTTTGTATTTTTACCAATCTTTTCCCAACCAAGTGTTACTGAAACTGTCATCCCAAAATCTTTTTACCTTTTAAGGTTCTCACTTTTGAGGCTGAGAACTATGAAGCTAGTATTCAAATTTGCATTCATTGTTGTAGTTTCTGGCAGCATGTCCAATTCTACTCTTAGGTGCTTGTTTGTTGTACTTATGAAGAACTAAGAAGGATTTTCTAGTAGCCCAGTTATGTTATTTTTTGCTTAGTGACAATTTTTACGAGACCTTATGATAATGAAACCAATGAAATGCATCACGGTACCCTTTTCAGAGTGCCAGTGGCTTATGAGGTATTTTTTGATGTAAACTGGTTAAAGCCATGTAACTAACCAAGCTTATATCCTTACTGTAGAACTAGAGACATATTATAAATATTTATAACAAACAAAATTGGGGTAAGAATCCTTCATTTGTTCTATTTTTTGATCAGTCAATAAATATATTTTTAAAAATTTTTGTCTGTGACTGGTTTTGGTAACAGGGTAATACAGGCCTCATAGAATGAGTTTGGAAGTATTCCTTCCTCCTGTATTTGGAAGTATGCCCTTCTCCTCTATTTTTCAGAATAGTTTGAGTGGGATTAATATTAGTTCTTTAAATGTTTGGTTAGAATTCAGCAGCGAAGCTATCATTTCCCAGACTTTTCTTTACTGGGAGACTTTTATTACAACTTCAGTCTTGTAACTTGTTATTATTCTGTTCAGGTTTTGGATTTCTTCCTGGTTCAATCTTAGTAGTTTGATGTGTGTAGCAGTTCATAAATTTCTTCTAGATTTTCCAATTAATTTGCATGTAGTTGCCCACAGTAGCTGCTAATGATCCTTTGAATTTTTGCAGTATCAGTTGTAATGTCTCCTTTTTTATTTCTGATTTTCTTTATTTGGATCTTCTCTCTTAGTCTGGCTAAAGATTTGTCAATTTTGGTTAGCTTTCCAAAAATAAACTTTTCATTTCTTTGATCTTTTGTAGTTTTTTCATTTCAATTCTATTTATTTCTGCTCTGATCTTTATTATTTCTTTTCTTCTGTTAATTTTGGATTTGGTGTGCTCTTGATCATTCAGTTCTTTAAGATGCAGCATTTGATTGTCTATTTGATATTTTTCTATTTGATATTTGATATCTTTTTTGATATTGGCACTTAGAAATATCCCTCTTAGTACAACTTTTGTTGTATCCCATAGATTTTGGTATGCTGTGTTTCTATTATTATTTGTTTCAAGAAATTTTTCAATTTCCTTCTTAATTTCTTCATTGACCCACTTGTCATTCAGGAGCATATTGTTTGATTTCCATGTATTTTTATAGTTTCTGAAATTTCTCTTGGTATTTCTAGTTTTATTCCATTGTTGTCAGAGAAGATGCTTTATATTATTTCATTTTTTTTGGAATGTTTCAAGATTTGTTTTGTGACCTAACATATGGTCTGTCTTTTCAGCTGATCCATGTGCTGAGGAAAATAATGTGTATTCTGCAGCTTCTGGATGAAATGTTCTGTAAATATATATTAGCTCAGTTTGGTCTGTAGTGAAGATTAATTCTGATGTTTCTTTGTGTTCTTTCTGGAAGATGTGTCCAATGCTGAAAGTGAGGTTTTGAAGTCTGCAGATATTATGAAGCCTATAGCTGTCTTTAGCTGTAATAGTATTTCCTTTATATATCTGGGTGCTCTAGTTTTGGGTGCATATATATTTAAATTATTATATCATCTTGCTTAATTGACCCCCTTATCTTTATTTAGTGACCTTCTTTGTCTCTTTTTATAGTTAGTTTTTGTCTTGAAATTTCTTTTGTCTAATATAAGTATAGTGACTTCTGCTCTTTTTTTGGTTTTCTTTGGTATGGGATATCTTTTTCCGTCTGTTTATTTTCAGTCTTTGTGTGTCTCTATAGGTGAAGTATGTTTCTTTTAGGCAACAGATCAATAGGTCTTGTTTTTTCATCCATTTAGTTAGTGTGTGTCTTTTGATTGGAGAGTTTAGTGTATTTAAAACATTCACTGTTATTATTAAGTAAGGATCTACTCTTGCCATTTTGTTTTTGGTTTTCTGGTTGTTTTGTGGTCTTCTTTCTTGCATTCTTGTCTTCCTGTAGTGAAGATGATTTTCTCTGGTGATTTAGTTTCTTGATTTTTATTTTTTTGTGTGTCCATTGTATGTTTTTTGGTTTGAGGTTACCATGAGCCTTGCAAATGTTATCTTATCACTCATTATTTTAACCTGATAACATGACACTATTTGCATAAGCAAACAAACAAGCAAAAAGAAAACTAGTAAAAACTTGCCTTAACTTCATTTCCTTGCTTTTTAACTTTTCGTTGTTTCTGTTTATATCTTTTTATACTGCCTATGTCTTGAAAAGTTGTTGTAGTTATTATTGTTGTTTAATTCATCATTTAGTCTTTCTACCTAGGATAAGAGTAGTTTGCAAACCACAGTAACAGTGTTTATAATATTCTGTATTTTTCTATGTACTTATATTATCAGTAAGTTTTGTATTTTCAGGTGATCCTTTATTGCTCATTAATGCCCTTTTCTTTCTGATTGAAGTACCCCCTTTAGCATTTCTTGTAGGACAGGTCTGGTGTTGATGAAATCCCTTAGCTTTTATTTGTTTGGGAAAGTCTTTATTTCCTCTTCATGGTCAAATGATATTTTCACTGGATATACTATTCCAGGGTAAAAGTTTTTTTTCCCTCAGCAATTTAAATATGTCATGCCACTGTCTTCTGGCATATAAGGTTTTCACTGAAAAGTTTGCTGCCAGATGTATTGGGGCTCCTTTGTATGTTACTGTTTCTTTTCTCTTGCAGCTTTTAGGATTGTTATTTTATTCTTGACCTTTGGGCATTTGATTGTTAAATGTCTTGAGGTAGTCTTCTTTGGGTTAAATCTGTTTGGTATTCTATAACCTTCTTGTACTTGGATATTTTCTCTAGGTTTGGGTAGCTCTCTGTTATTTGAAGGTTTACTCAAAATAAACTTTCTAACCCTGTTCTCTACCTCTTTTTCAAGGCCAATACCTCTTAGATTTGCCCTTTTGAGACTATTCCCTAGATCATGTAAGCATGTGTCATTGGTTTTTATTCTTTTTTCTCCTCTGTGTGTTTTCAAATAGCCTTTCTTCAGAAGCTCATTAATTCTTTCCTCTGCTTGATCCAGTTTGCTCTTGAAGGACTTGATGCATTCTTAAGTATGCCAATTGCATTTTTGAGCTCCAGAATTTCTGCTCGATTTTTAAAAATTATTTCAATATCTTTGTTAAATTTATCTGATAGAATTCTGAATCCCTTCTCTGTGTTATCTTGAATTTCTTTGAGTTTCCTTAACACAGCTCTTTTGAATTTTCCATGTGAAAGGTCACATATCTTTGTTTCTTGAGAATTGATTCTTGGTGCCTTATTTAGTGCATTTGGTGAGGTCATGTTTTTCTGGATGGCGTTAATGCTAGTAGATGTTCCTCGGGGCCTGAGCAGTGAAGAGTTAGGTATTTATTGTACTCTTCATTGCCTGAGCTTATTTGTAGCCATCCTTCTTGGGAAGGCTTTCCAGTGACACTCTGGTTCTTGCAGACTTGTAGAGGTACTGCCTTGATGGCCTTGGATAAGATCTGGGATAATTCTCTAGATTACCAGGCAGTCTCTTTTTCTCTTCCCTTACTTTCTCCCAAGCACACAGAGTCTCTCTCTCTCTCTGTTCTGAGACATCTAAAGCTGGGGCTGGTATGATGTATGATACAAGCACCCCTATGACCACCACCACCATGACTGTGCTGGGTCACACCTGAAGCAAGCCCAGTGCTGGGTCTTGCCCAAGGCTTGCCTTAATCACTCCTTGGCTATAGCCTATATTCACTCAAGGCCCTGGGGCTCTACAATTAGCAGGTAGCAAAGTCAGCTGGGCCTGTGTCCTTCTCTTCAGGGTGGCAAAGTACCCCTGGCCACCAGTGGGTCCAGAGATGCCATACAGGAGTCAGGGACTGGAGTCAAAACCTTAGAAATCTACCTGGCATTCTGTTGTATTGTGGCTGAGCTGGCACTCAAACCACAAGACACAATCCTTCCCACTCTTTCCACTTTTTCCCCTTTCCAAAAGCTGAGGAGCCTTACCCCGTAGCCACCGCCACTCCTGGCAATGAGGAGTACTGCCAAAGTAGCACCGATGTTCCCTTAAGGACCAAGGGCTCTTATGTCAGCTTGTGGTGAATACTGCCTGGCCTGGGACTACCCGTTGGGGCAGTGGGCTCCCCTTTGGCCCAGGGCAGGTCTAGAAATGCTGTCCAAGAGTCAAGTCCTAGAATTGGGGACCCCAAGAGCCCACTTGGTGCTCTAACCCACGGTGGTGATGTTGGTACCTAAGATGCAAGACAAAGTCCCCTTTACTCTTCCGTTTTTATCAAGCGGAAGGAGTTTTGCCCCATAGCCACCACAGCTGGTAATGTGCATTGTCTCACCTGAAGCCAAGTCTCGGAAGCTCACCAAGGCCCTCAACGTAGTACCCGGGTATCACTGCTGGTTATTCAGGAGCCAAGGGCTCTTCAGTTAGCAGATGATGAATTCCGCCAGGACTGGGTCCTTTCCTTCAAGGCAGTGGGTTTCCTTCTGGCCCAGGGTGTATCTAGAGATGTCATCCCAGAGCTATAGCCTGGAAGAAGGGCCTTATGACCTCAAGGTGCCCTGTCCTTCTGTGGCAGAGCTGATAAGCAAGATGCAAGACAAACTCTTCCCAACTCTTCCCTCTCCTCTTCTCAAGTGGAAGGAAGGGGTTTCTTTTGGATCCACAAGCTGTGCAGTCTGGGGTTAGGGGAGAGGTGATGCCAGCATTCCCTTAGCTACCCCAGCTGGTATCTCAATATGTCCCATGCCACTTTAGTCCATTGTCTTTGGGCCTAGTTCAGCACTAGGACTCACCTATGAGGTGCAGTCCTTATGGCCTAGACTACCTTTCAGGTTTACTTAGACAACAAGAGAACTGTGGCCTTTGGTACTGAGGTTTGCGGGCAGTCAGGTTTGGACCGCTGGTATCAGTGATTGCCCTCTGGCTAAGGCTGGTTGAGATGCCTTCTTTTGGGTGGACTTCAGCTTAGTTTGGTCAGGTTTTTCTTTTTGCTGCAACAAAACGGCACTGAGTTCAGTGCCTCACAATTGCTCTGTTGTCCCTTCACCAGCACCCAGAGATGCTCTTGGCACCAAGCCATGCTGCTGGGGTCAGGGAGGGGTGGCATCAGAGACTCAGAACTGTTTTTCTATCTTTTCAGTGTCTCTTTCAGTGATACGAGGTTAAAACCAGGTACTGTGAGTGCTCACCTGATTTTTAGCTCTTATGAAGATGCTTTTGTCTGTGTAGTTGTTGATAACTTAGTATCCTTATGGTAGGGGTAGGGGGATGATCTGTGGAGTTTTCTGTTCTGCCATCTTATCTCACCTCCCTCCTAAAAAAAATTCTTAAATAAGATTGTAATGTTTGTATGAACTTGCATGAAGACAGACTTCTTGTGCTTGGATCCTGGGTCTCTTACCTGTTTTGTAACATTCTTCAACATAATTACAACTCTGTAAAATGAAGATAATAATAGTGTCATAATGGATGTAAAACCTTTAAAACAGTACTAAATGCCATGTAAGTTTAGGTGGTGGTATTATTACTATTTATCTTATTTATATCATATTCTGTGGTGATCTGTCAGTATTTGTGAATACCTTTCAATGATAGGAAATTAGTTCTACTTCTTGATCCTAATTCTACTCCCTGTCTGTTCCTAATCTTGTTTTTCCTTTGCTTCCTCTTTTCTCATCTACTCATATTTTATGCCTTCCTTCATGCTTTATATAACTTGTAGCCACCTTCAGTGTTTTTTTTTTTGGAATAAAGTAGTGTATGCATACATACATATAAATCTTTGTGCCTAGAATTTAGCACTGTTAGTGCATGGTCTTTATCTTGGATGTTCGTATATTCTAGTTCCCAGAACAGTAACTTCTAGACCTTAATAAATTATTTATTGAATGAACAAAGGAATTAATGACTTCGAATTTGTGAGGTGTATATGATTGTTATTTTATTCCTAAATCTTATCATTCTTTAGACCAAAAGAATATCCAGTTTGACAGTGTTCTTTTTTAAGAATGATGCTTATAACTGAATATAATAGTTCCTATAGGATTCGATCAACAGAGAATAACAGAGTATTATTATGTTATTTTATTCTGTGTGTATTTGTCTATTACTGTACTTAAAATACCAAATGGGAGGGGCAGTATGACTTTGGACTCATTTGCCATAATGCTGAAGTCAGATGTGTTGCTGTTAAATCAGCTTTCTTTGCCCAATTCACATTTGTGCTTAAAAAACAAAAAAGCATTACAAGACCTTGCATATTTCTGTTCAACTTATTTTTAACATTCATTTCATTATTGCAACATTTATTGTAAGTTGTATCAGTTTCATATTTCTTCATCTTCTATATATGGAGATTATGTCCCAGTTACATCTCTTTATCTGTAAGACTAGTAATATCAAAAAACAAAATGAATTTCGTGTCTTAAAATTTATCCTTAGTAAATTCTATATTTTCTGTTGATTGTCACTTTTAAAGGCCAAAACCTCTTTTTAGGATATTTTCCTGAATCCCACCCAGGAATCACATGCCGTAGTTTGCTCTGATTTACTAGATTTGAAATCACCCTTTCCCATTTATGTGAAAATTAGATTTCTGTTTGTAGGGAAAAGAAAGAGAGATCAGACTGTTAACTGTGTCTATGTAGAAAGGGAAGACATAAGAAATTCCATTTTGACCTGTACCTTGAACAATTGCTTCTCTGAGATGCTGTTAATTTGTAACTTTGCCCCAGCCACTTTGCCCCAACATTGAGCTCACCAAAACATGTGTTGTATGGAATCAGGGTTTAGGGGGTCTCCGGCTCTGCAGGACGTGCCTTGTTAACAAAATGTTTACATGCAGTATGCTCGGTAAAAGTCATCGCCATTCTCTAGTCTCGATAAACCAGGGGCGCTGGTGCACTGCAGGAAAGCATAGCCTCTGCCCTGACCCGGTGTGTGTCAAGGTTTCTCCCCATGTGATAGTCTGAAATATGGCCTCATGGGATGAGAAAGACCTGACTGTCCCCCAGCCTGACACCCGTGTAGGGTCTGTAATGAGGTGGATTAGTAAAAGAGGAAAGCCTCTTGCAGTTGAGATAGAGGAAGGCCACTGTCTCCTGCCTGCCTCTGGGAACTGAATGTCTCAGTATAAAACCTGGTTATACATTTGTTCAGTTCTGAGATAGGAGAAAAACCGCCCTATGGCGGGAGGCAAGACATGTTGGCAGCAATGCTGCCTTGTTATTCTTTACTCCACTGAGATGTTTGGGCAGAGAGAAACATAAGTCTGGCCTACGTGCACATCCAGGCATAGTACCTCCCCTTGAACTTAATTATGACATAGATTGTTTTGCTCACACGTTTTTTTGTTGACCTTCTCCTTATTATCACCCTGCTCTCCTACCGCATTCCTCTTGCTAAGATAATGAAAATAATAATCAATAAAAACTGAGGGAACTCAGAGACCGGTGCCAGTGCAGGTCCTTGGTATGCTGAGTGCTGGTCTCCTGGGCCCACTGTTGTTTCTCTATGCTTTGTCTCTGTGTCTTATTTCTTTTCTCAGTCTCTCGTCCCACCTGATGAGATATCCCACAGGTGTAGGGGGCAGGCCACCCCTTCAGTGTTCACTAGTTTCAATGCTTACAATGCCTGTCATTTATCTGTAGCTCTTATACTTTTTATAAAAAATAATTTTATACCAAAAGCCTTGAAATTTTTTTAGAGTAGTAGCTTTGAATTCTTGTTATTATTTTATTCTACTGTTATCAGTAACCTCCCATGTTAACACTATTGTTTCTGTTTACTTTCAGCTGGTTGGTGGAGAATTTGAACTGGAGATAAACTTTATTATCCAGGATGCTGAGAGTATAGCATGCATGGCAGAGCTTTTAGAGCACTGTGATGTAACATTCAAGCAGAAATAGGGAGCATGTTTACAGCCATTCTATGAAAAACTGTTCAGAATGTACAGACTAGCACAGAAGTTGGGCTAATTGAATAAGTATTGCTGAAAATGAGTGTGTAGATGACATCATAGCAGGTATGGGGTTGTCTGTCAGGAAAGTATAACTTAAATGTTTATAAAGTTTCACATACTTCTCTTTATATTCTATAGGTAATGTAGATTTGTTGACACTACTTTGATTTAAAATAAATGGAAATGTATGGAAATTTTACTTTTTACATTAATGGAAAACCTGAGAGTGAAAGAAGAAAAACATAATTACTATAGTAGACAAACATAATTACTAATGTTGTTTTCTAAATTTTAGAAAATCTCAGTACCACGGAGTGCTATGAAATCTATCAGAAAAATAAACAGTATCTTTTTATGTAGTATTTCATTAAGCTTTTACATAATTAAAATGCCACAATAGGTATTACAGTTCTGTATAATGAGCATTTTACCAAATTCCCCTAGTTCTGTGCCCCTCAATCTGGCATATATACAGCTATGACAGGAGGTACTAAAAGCCTTAAATAAGCATGGCGTATCTTTTTTTCCCCCACGTATATTTTTTTTCTGTAAAATGTCCCAGTTCTTCCATAACTTATAAACATGATTTATACCGAGGAGATGGGAAAGTGGACGGGGCAGGGTGGACTGACCGGGGATGGGGAAGCTCTCTAGCTGCCTGCCAGGCGGGCCCAGGCCTTGGAGGGATGGGGACCTGGGACACTCCTCCCTGAGGTTGTCTGGCCGCCCCTCTCCCTGGTGCTCAGAATCCTGCATGCCCCTCAATTCCGGAATCCCTCCTGGGACCTCAGGCCCACTGGGCACGCTGCCCCTGGTACTTAGAATCCCAAAGCGCCATTCAGTTCCAGAATCCCCTCCTCAGCTGCTGTGGTGGGGTCCCTCCACGATGTCCCCGACCCCGGAGGGAAGGAGGGGAATAGATCTCCCCTCTGTGGCAGGGGAGGTGGAGGTGGAATCAGAGGCGGGGGAATGACGGGCTCAGCCAATGGTGAGGCCAAAGCCACACTGGAACTTGTTCTTGTTGTGGGCCAGTGTGTCAGGGGCAGGGGAGGCGGGGAGCTTCTTCTCCAGCGTGGCACCCACGATCCAGTTACTATCCACAGAGCCTTTGTGAAGGGAGGTTGGCTCAGCTGGGCGCAGAAGGGAGGCAGCTGGTGTCCTGCATCCTTGTGCTGGCTTCAAACTCCACACCCACCTGCAGCTGGTCACTGGCTTTGTGGTGGTATGTTCATGGATGCCATACAACCCCAAAGTTACTGTTGCCAACCAGTTGTTCAATGTGTATTTCCCAGCTAGAGACATGACAGTGCCCTTCTCCCCAGGCCTTGGTGGTAGACCAGCTCTCCGCCCAGAGACCCAGGCAAGAAGCTGATGCTATGGGGTAGTGGGCTATGAGGATTCCTGAACCCGCGAGGGATATCTGGGTTCTTTGGGGTGATGACTGCTGTGGTCAAGCCAGTGCTCCCCGTCCATCTGCCAGTTCACAAACTTCGACTGCTGGGTCTGGATGGCCATCCTGGACCTGAGACCTGGGCCCAGCTGGTGAATCACCTGAGCGTTGAGACTGCCGCTGTTGTCCATGTCACCTACCAGTACAGGGAACGCCTCTGTGGGGCTCAGCTGCTTTGTCCCCCCTGTCACGTGACCCCGAAGTGGTAGTTGGACTCCCCGGTGTGCTGAGGGGCTACTGGCCTTCAGTTCACCTGGGTTACTCAGCCCTTTGTTGACTGTGAGCTTGACACCCTCCATCTGAATGGGAAACAGCTCCTTGCACTTCCGGTGGCAAAAAAACTTCGCGGCGGAGAAGCGCGGCCTGGGTCCCTCACGGACGAAAGTGTCTTCCCATCAGTCCCTGCACTGGGACCCGGGGACCCTGGTGTCCCTGGTTCGAGCCCAGGGTGCGCCTCGGCCGCTAAGTGCACCACCCCAAGGGGGACACAAAGCCCATGAGGGGAAGGTGAGTTTTGAGGGAGGAGAGGTGAGGCACCTGACACAGAAAAAGAAAAATTTAAAAAACGCCCCGCGGAGAAGTGGGGCCTGGGTCCCCCACGGAGGAAAGTGCCTTCCCATCAGCCCCTGCACTGGACCCTGTGGTCCCTGGCGACACTGGTTCGAGGCCGCGGGTGCACCTCGGGATCTGCCAGGAGTACCAAAGGCAGGCAGAAAGCCCATGAGGGGAAGGTGAGGTTTGAGGGAGGAGAGGTGGCAGCACCACGTCACAGAAAAACATGCAGTGGGGCCACACACACCTGGGTCCCTAGAGACAGTACTTCCCATCAGCCCCTGCACTGGTGGACCCTAGCCACCTGGTTGAGCCCCAGGTGCGCCTCAGACATGAGGAGGTGCAGAGAGCGGCCAGAAGACCCTGTGAGGAAGGAGACACCTGGGGCAGAGAGAAAAAAAAAACCAGCTGGAAGAGGACCCCACCTGGATCCACTCCACTTGGACTGAGGTCTTATCAGCCCCTGGCTGGTGGGAACCTGGCATCCAGGCTGGAACCAGGTTGCGGCTCCATTCCAGCTAGGGGTGCCAAGGAGACAGAAGGATCCATGGGGGGGGTGAGGCACCTGGGGCAGAGAGAAAAAAAAAAAAATCAGCCCTCAGAGAAGCCGGGTCTGGGTCCCCAGAGACTGAGGTGCCTTCCAGATTATCCCTGTGCTGAGCCCGGAGACCCTGGGGTCCCTAGTTCAGAGCTTGGGAGAGCCCTCTCGGGCCATGGGAGTACCCAATCTGCATTCAAACCCATGTGAGGGGAAGGTGAGGTTTGAGGGAGGAGAGGTGAGGCACCTGTGGCAGACACACACAAAAAAACCTACGCCGCGGAGAAGTGGGGCCTGGGTCCCCACGGAAAAAGTGCCTTCCCATCCAGCCCCTGGGCTGGTTGCCTGCGTGGACAGGCGACCTGGTTCTGAGCCTGCAGATTAGCCTGAACCAGCTAGGTGTACTGAGCGGGCAGAAGGCCCATGAGGGGAAGGTGAGGTTTGAGGGAGGAGAGGTGAGGCACCTGTGGCAGAAAAAAAAAAAAAAATGAGGGAAGCGGGGCCTGGGTCCCCACTGATCTAAAGTGCCTTCTCATCAGCCCCTGCGCTGGGCCCCCTGGACCCTGGTGACCCTGGTTCAAGGACCGGAAGCGACTCTGGCACGCTAGGGGTACCCTAAGGAAGCCAGAAAGCCCATGAGGGAAAGGTGAGGTTTGAGGAAGGAGAGGTGAGGCACCTGTGGCAGAAAAAAAAAAAATCAGCCCTCAGAGCCGGACCTGGGTCCCCACTAATGAGGTGCCTTCCCATCAGCCCTGCACTGGGCCCCAGGGACCCTGGCGACCCTGGTTGAGACCAGGAGGTCTCAGACCCCCATTCGGGGTACTCAAAGCAGAACAGAAGACCAATGAAGGGGAGGAGGCACCTGGAGACGGG
The DNA here is from genome assembly GCA_023748175.1 of Hoolock leuconedys. Lineage (NCBI taxonomy): Eukaryota > Metazoa > Chordata > Mammalia > Primates > Hylobatidae > Hoolock > Hoolock leuconedys. The sequence goes on along the minus strand of JAKGGE010001606.1, from coordinate 2,687 downwards.
AAAAAGCGTTAACTGAGAAAGCGGGACCTGGGTACCCTCTGGGACCAGGTACCTTAGCGTCAACCCTGCACGGCTACAGACTCCGACCCTGGTCAGGTTTGAGATCAGGGGGGGCGTAGCCAGGCAGCTAGAATTTACCAAGTCAGGCAGAAAGCCCATGATGGGAAGTTGAGGTTTGAGGAGAGGTGAGGCACCTGTGGCAGAAAAAAAAAAAAAAAAAAGCCGTGCTTGTGGGGAGAAGCGGGGCCTGGGTCCCTCACGGATGAACGTCCCTACCCATCAGCCCTGCACTGGGCCCTGTGGGACCCTGGAGACCCCTGGAGCCCGAGCCCCGGTGCGCCTTCGCCTGCTAGGTGACTCCTAAGGGGGCAGAAGCCCATGAGGGGAAGGTGAGGTTTGAGGAAGGAGAGGTGAGGCACCTGTGGCAGAAAAAAAAAAAACCTCGCCACGGAGAAGCGGGGCCTTAGTCCTCACCCTTCACTGGGACTTAGGCAATCTTCTCCCATCAGCCCCTGCGCTGGGCCCTGGGGAACCTGGGGTCACTGGTTTGAGCCCAGGGAGCGCCTCGGGCCGCTGGGGTACCCCAAAGCGGGCAGAAATCCCATGAGGGGCAGTTGAGGTTTGAGGAAGGAGAGGTGAGGCACCTGTGGCAGAACAAAAAAGAAAAAAGCCGCGCCACAGAGAAGCGGAGCCTGGGTCCCCCACGGACGAAAAGTGTCTTCCCATCAGCCACTGCGCTGGGCCTAGGGGACCCTGGCGTTCCTGGTTCTAGACCAGGGTGCGCTTCAGGCCGCTAGGGGTACCCAAAAGCGGGCAGAAGGCCCATGGGGGGAAGGTGACGCACCCAGGGCAGAAAAAAAAAAACAACAACCGCGCCACGGATAAGCAGGGCCTGGGTCCCCCACAGAAGAAACTGTCTTCCCATCAGCGCTTGCGCTGCGCCCCGGGGACCCTGGTATCCCTGGCTCGAGCCCAGGGTGTGCCTCGGCCTGCTAGGGGTACCCCTGCAGAGAGAAGGCCCATGAGGGAAGGTGAGACACCTGGGACAGAGAAAAATTTAAACTTCATTAAGCCAGAAGTGGGGTCTGGGTGGATGAGCGATCCCATCAGCCCTGCACTGGGCCCCAGAGACCATCCCTGGCTACCAGAAACCAGGCACCTCGAACCCTCTAGGGGTGCCTATCAAGGCAGAGGCCCATTAGAGGAGAGGAGTGAGCACCCGGGCAGGAGGAAAAAAGCAGGCGCCCAGCTAAGTTGGAACTCAGGGCATCCTGACAGAGTGTCTTCCCATCAGCGCCTGTGCTGGACCCCAGGGACCCTGGCGTCCTGCTTGACTCCCCACAAGGGGATCGCGCCTGGGCAGCTAGCCGTTGTGCCTCTGGGACATGAGGAAGGTGAGGTTTGAGGGAAGAGAGGTGAGGCACCTGGGGCAGAAAAACAACCAGCAGCCACGGAGGGGCCTGGATCGGTCTGAGGTATCATGCACATCAGCCCTGGCAGCCCCGGACCCTGAGCCAGTGGTTTTCCCAGCATGGTGTGCTGCGCCCTGAGACCACCATGAGGGCAAGCCAGGGGACTGGGGCAGAGAAAAAAAAAAAAAAAACAACCGCGCCGCGGATAAGCGGGCCTGGGTCCCCCACAGAGGAAACTGTCTTCCCATCAGCGCTTGCGCTGCGCCCCGGGGACCCTGGCGACCCTGGTTCGAGACCACAGTGTAGGCCTCGGGCTGCTGGGTGTACCCCAAGGGGGACAGAAACCCCATGAGGGAAAGGTGAGGCACCTGTGGCAGAAAAAAAAAAAAAAAAAACCGCGCCGCTCAGGAAGCGGGGCCTGGGTCCTCCTCAGACGAAAGTGTCTTCCCATCAGCGCCTGTGTTGGACCCCTGGGACCCTGGTGACCCTGGTTCGAGCCCAGGGGGCCAGTCAGGCCCGCTAGGGGAACACCAAAGCGGACAAAAGTCACATTAGAAGAAGGTGAGGCACCCGGGTAGAGAAAAAAAAACCGCGCCGCTGAGAAGCGGAGCCTGGGTCCTCCACGGACGAAAGTGTCTTCCCATCAGCGCCTGTGCTGGACCCAGGGACCCTGGCTTCCCTGGGTCGGCCACAGGGTGCGCCTCGGGCCGCTAGCGGTACCTCCAGGCGGGTAGAGGACCTATGAGGGGAGGGTGCGCCTCGGCAGCTATGGGTACCCCAAGGTGGACAGAAGGCCCATGAGATGAAGGTGAGACACCTGGGGCAGAGAAAAAAAAAAAACTGCGCCGCCGAGAAGTGGGGACTGGGTCCCCCACGGACGAAAGTGTCTTCCCATCAGCCCTTGCGCTGGGCCCCAGGGACCCTGGCGTCCCTGGTTCGAGCCCACAGTGCACCTCGAGCTGCTAGGTGTACCCCAAGGCAGACAGAAGGCCCATGAGGGGAAGGTGAGGTCTGAGGGAGGAGAGGTGAGGCACCTGGGGCAGAAAAAAAAAAAAAAAAAAAAAAAAACAACCGCGCCGCGGATAAGCGGGGCCTGGGTCCCCCACAGAGGAAACTGTCTTCCCATCAGCGCTTGTGCTGCGACCCCGGGGACCCTGGCGATCTTGGCTGAACTCCAGCATACGCCTGGGGCCAAGCATACCCTCAAGGCTTGCAGCAGAAAGCCCATGAGGGGAAGGTGAGGTTTGAGGAAGGAGAGGTGAGGCACCTGTGGCA
>JAKGGE010000984.1:25000-31274 GCA_023748175.1 Hoolock leuconedys | reverse complement strand
TTTTTTTTTTTTTTTTTTTTTTTTTTTTTTTTTTTTTTTTTTTTTTTTTTTTTTTTTTTTTTTTTTTTTTTTTTTTTTTTTTTTTTTTTTTTTTTTTTTTTTTTTTTTTTTTTTTTTTTTTTTTTTTTTTTTTTTTTTTTTTTTTTTTTTTTTTTTTTTTTTTTTTTTTTTTTTTTTTTTTTTTTTTTTTTTTTTTTTTTTTTTTTTTTTTTTTTTTTTTTTTTTTTTTTTTTTTTTTTTTTTTTTTTTTTTTTTTTTTTTTTTTTTTTTTTTTTTTTTTTTTTTTTTTTTTTTTTTTTTTTTTTTTTTTTTTTTTTTTTTTTTTTTTTTTTTTTTTTTTTTTTTTTTTTTTTTTTTTTTTTTTTTCTTTTCCTTTCTTTTATTTTCTTTTCTTCTTCTCTTCTCTTTTTTTCTCTTTTGGAAAAAGACAACACCAAATGTTGACCAAGATATGGAAAACTAAGAACACTCATAAGTTGCTGGGGAACGCTGCGGTGGCACAGGCTCCAGCCTCCAGCATGTGGCGGTGCCTCTTCCTTCTCCTAGTCCTCCAGCCCGGCAGGAGAAGCTCCCGCTGCCGGCTGCCCTCCTACTGCTCTGTCGCCACCACCAACCGCAGCGAGGTAGTGTCCCAGACTCCAGGGATCCAGGCTCCATCCATCCTCCAGCCTCCAGCAGGCGAAAGGTGGCGACCTCTCCCAGTTCTCTAAGGCAGGCACAGAGAAGCTCCTCCGCTCCACACAGAAGAGACTGAAATGATATGAAGCGAACTCAGCCTATTTTATATGCCGAGGTTACGCAAATGAGGTTCCTGGACTACATGTTCTGATTGGACAAGAGAAAAACCTCTAGGCCTACTCTGATTGGACTTTATTTTCATGCTGTGATTGGTTGTGTTAAGACTTGCTCTCATCCAATCAGAATATGATAATAAAGTCCAATCAGAGTAAGCCTGGTGGTTTTTTTCTCATCCAATCAAAACATGCAGTCCAGGAACCTCCGTGGGCATAACCGCAGTCTATAAATAATGCTGAAAAGCCGTGACATTTTTTTCGGGTTCCGCCATCTTTCTGTCTGGTTGCTCGCTTCCCGGAGTAGAGGACTGGAAGTCCGGAGTCACTGGCTGTATGCTGGAGGCTGGAGCTGTATGCTGGAGGCTGGAGCTGTATGCTGGAGTGCAGCTTGCCTCGCTGCGGTTGTTGGCAGCGACGGAGACAGCACGGCTGGAGAGGTAGGAGAAGGAAAACAGTTTTGGGATAGATGGAGGGGAGTAAAGAGGGTAGTTAGTGCCAAAGGGAAAAAAGGATAGCTTAGCAGGAGAAGGCGTTGCTAAAAGATGGCGGCGAAAAGATGGCAGGGAAAAAAAGTTTTTGGGTAGATGGAGGCGGAAAAACAGGGTGGGGAGCGGGAGGGAAGGAAAGTTTTGCAGAAAGACGGTGGGTAAAAAGTTTATAAGTGGATGGAGGGGGGGAAAGAGGGGTGGCAAGCGGGAGGGCGGAAAAGAGAGGGGTGGCGTGACAGGGAAAACGGGGGCAAGCAGTAGGGAGAGAAGGTTTTGTGAAAAGACGGTGGGGAGAAAATACGGGGGGGGAAGTTTTTGGGTAGAGGAGCAAAAGAGGGTAGTCAAGTGGGAGAAGGAAAAAGAGGGAGGTGAGCAGGAGTGGGGAGAAGTTACTTTTTGAAAAGACTGGGGGAAATGGGTGTTTTTGGGGTGGGATGGAGAAGAGAGAGAATGGTGCGAGGAACGGGGGAAAGACGATAAAGGTCAGTTTTGGGTAGATGGATGGGGAAAAGAGGGTGGTGAGCAGCAGGAATGGGGAGAAGGTTTTGGGAAAAGATGAAAGATGTTTTTGCTTAGATGAAAGAGCAAAGAGGGTGATGAGAGCGGGAGCGGGGGAAAAAGAGTAGCCAGGGATAAGGGGAAAAGACGGTGGGAAGAAACAGTGGGAAAGGGTTTGGGTAGATGGATGGGGAAAAGAGTGTTGAGCAGGAGAGTAGAGAAGGCTTTGAAATGGCGGTAGAAAAAAAAGAAGTTTGGGGGTAGATGGCGGAAGAAAAAGGGAAGTGGCGAGAGATTTTTTTTTTTTTTTTTTTTTTTTTTTTTTTTTTTTTTTTTTTTTTTTTTTTTTTTTTTTTTTTTTTTAGTTTTTTTTTTTTTTTTTTTTTTTTTTTTTTTTTTTTTTTTTTTTTTTTTTTTTTTTTTTTTTTTTTTTTTTTTTTTTTTTTTTTTTTTTTTTTTTTTTTTTTTTTTTTTTTTTTTTTTTTTTTTTTTTTTTTTTTTTTTTTTTTTTTTTTTTTTTTTTTTTTTTTTTTTTTTTTTTTTTTTTTTTTTTTTTTTTTTTTTTTTTTTTTTTTTTTTTTTTTTTTTTTTTTTTTTTTTTTTTTTTTTTTTTTTTTTTTTTTTTTTTTTTTTTTTTTTTTTTTTTTTTTTTTTTTTTTTTTTTTTTTTTTTTTTTTTTTTTTTTTTTTTTTTTTTTTTTTTTTTTTTTTTTTTTTTTTTTTTTTTTTTTTTTTTTTTTTTTTTTTTTTTTTTTTTTTTTTTTTTTTTTTTTTTTTTTTTTTTTTTTTTTTTTTTTTTTTTTTTTTTTTTTTTTTTTTTTTTTGAGACAGAGTCTCACTCTGCCAGCCAGGTTGGAGTGCAGTGGCATGATCTCGGCTCACTGCAAGCTCTGCCTCCTGGGTTCATGCCATTTTCCTGCCTGGGCCTCCTGAGTAGCTGGGACTACAGGTGCCTGCCACCACGCCCGGCCAATTTTTTTCTGTTTTTAGTAGAGACGGGGTTTCACCGTGTTAGCCAGGATGGTCTTGATCTCCCGGGCTGGTGATTGGCGCGCCTCAGCCTTCCAAAGTGCTGGGTGTACAGGCGTGAATCACCGCGCCCGGCCTGTTTCTTCATTCTACCGATTGCTTTCTCTGCTTTGCAGAGGCTTTCAAGTATAATGTAATTACAACTTTGCTTTTGTTGTTTGTGCTTTTGAAGTCTATTTGATAGTACCATGCTGTTTTGATAGTACCATGCTGTTTTGATAGTACCATGCTGTTTTGATAGTACCATGCTGTTTTGATAGTACCATGCTGTTTTGATAGTACCATGCTGTTTTGATAGTACCATGCTGTTTTGATAGTACCATGCTGTTTTGATAGTACCATGCTGTTTTGATAGTACCATGCTGTTTTGATAGTACCATGCTGTTTTGATAGTACCATGCTGTTTTGATAGTACCATGCTGTTTTGATAGTACCATGCTGTTTTGATAGTACCATGCTGTTTTGATAGTACCATGCTGTTTTGATAGTACCATGCTGTTTTGATAGTACCATGCTGTATTGATAGTACCATGCTGTTTTGATAGTACCATGCGTGCTATTGATTTGTAGTATATTTTGAAATCAGGTAGTGTGATGCTTCCAGCTTTTCTTTTTATTCCAGATTTGTCTGTCAGGTATTTTGCATTTCCATATGAGTTTTAGGATGGTTTTTTTCTATTTCTATTAAGAATGCCTTTTGTAATCTAATGCTGTCCTTCCTGTAACTTAAGATGGATTGCATTGATTCTGTAGATCCCATTGGCTGATAAAGATATTTTAACAATATTCTTCTAGTGCATGGACATGGGGTATCTTTTCATTTACTTATGTCTGTTTTAATATCTTAAAAGGGGTTAATATTCAAAATACATAGGCAACTCAAACATCTCAGTAGCAAGAAAACAAATAATTGTGCTTTTAAAAAATGGGCAAAAGACCTGAATAGACATTTCTCAAAGATATATGCGTGGCCAACAGGTATATGAAAAAATGCTGAATATCACAAATCATCAGGGAAATGCAAGTTAGAACCAGAAGGGAGGTATCACCTCGTACCCGGCATATGTATTTCTTTCTAAAGATTTGTTTTTGTTGGCAAGATTCTTTTTTGCTTATTTTGTTTGCCCATTTGTTCGATGATATATTTTTCTTTCTTCCCTATACACACATTTATTGAATTGCAGCAAACTAAAAAGTGCACAGATCATGAATGTCTAGCTCTACATATTTTTCCAAGGTGAACCACTATACAGATTAACTCTTCATAGAATTATCAGCACCCCAAAGCCTTCTTGTATCTTCTCCCAGTCACAATCCTTTCCTCCCATCTTGCCAAATTGTTAATTTTTTTAAACCTTTTTATAAGTGAAATCGTCCTATGTATACTATTTTGTTTAATATTATGTTAGTGAAATATGTTGGTGGTATTGTTTGTAGTAGTGTTTCATTTACTTCAATTTCTACATAGAATTCCCATTGTGTGTAAATACTAGAGAATGGCTAATATTTTTAAATTCTTGAAATTTTTATTGAGATAATTGTAGATACACATGTAGTAGGTAGTACAAAACAATACAACGAGATCACATGTATTCTTTACCTGGTTTCCCCCAGTGGTAACATTTTGCAAAACTATAACAACCAGGACATTGACATTGATAGAATCTACGCGCCTTGTTAAAACTTTCCCTGTTTTTTTATTTGTATTTTGTGTGTACATGTATGCACATAGCTCTATATGTCACATGTCTTAGCTCCTGAATCCACCACCATAGTCAACCCAGGGCAGCTCCATCCCCTCAGAATTCTCTGGTGCTGTGCCTTTAAAATCACACTGACCCCTTTGCAATGCCCCCTCCACTGTCCCTGATCTCTAGCAAATACTAATCTGTCTCCATCTCTAAATTTTTCATTTAAAAATGTCATACAAATGAAATCATAGTGTTTAACATTTTGGGATTCGACTTTTTTCACTTGGCTTAATTCGCTGGAGATTTACCCCAGTTGTTGTTTATACCAATAGTTTGTTCCTTTTTATTGCTGGGTAAATATGTCATGTTGTGGCTATACCACAGCTTGCTTAAGCATTTAACTGATCGCTAATGATTTAAAACAGCTATGTGCATTTAACTGATCGCTAATGATTTAAAACAGCTATGTGCATTTAACTGATCGCTAATGATTTAAAACAGCTATGTGCATTTAACTGATCGCTAATGATTTAAAATAGCTATGTGCATTTAACTGATCGCTAATGATTTAAAACAGCTATGTGCATTTAACTGATCGCTAATGATTTAAAACATTGTCTAATGTTTATTTTGTATCTATACCTCCTTTTTAATGAGAGGTTCCTCTTTTCTTCCTTTTAAATATCAAGAGCTCTTTTTATATATTGTAGCATAGATCCTAGTCCTTTGTCAGAAATTGGCATTTTTTATTTAAATATGGTCAATTTTGGTAAGGGTCCCACATGCACGTACAACAAATTATATTCTGTAAGTATTGGTTGTAGGGCTTTTCGTATGTCAAGTTTGTAATCAAGTTGTTCAGATTGACATTTCTATTGATGGTTTTATCCGACTGGAGCATCAGTTTTAGAGAGGTAAGTTAAAATCTTTAGAATAACTTTTGCCAAGCCATGGGCCCTGGCACAAGGCTGCGTCTCCTAGAAGGAAGGAACTAGTTCCTTAGAAGCCATGAGCTCAGGGTGCCACTGCCACTGGGTCTGGTGCCTTTTTCTAATTCACCCTCCCAGAGGGACGACCCCTTTCTCCAGTTTGCCTAAAGGCATGCTGATCCGATCGCAGCTGTGGAGCTACCCTACCTATTTTAGGGCATTTACACTTGCAACAGCATTTAAAATTTAAATACCCACATAAAGCTTTACAATTTAGATAAAAACATGGACTCTTCCTGCAGATCCGTGGCTGTGCTAACAGACTGCACGAGGAACAAGATACTGGCCAAATTCTTCAGGGAACATCAGGAAACTCTGAAACACTCGCTGCCTCTGGGGTCCTCTCTCTCGAAACCAGTTCAGCGGATTCTCAAGTATCATCTCCTTCTGCATGTAAGTTTCTGCCTGGCATGAGCACTTTCCAGGGGATGGGATTTTTGTGTGTATATATTAAGTTTGGTGGAAAATGCCAGAAAATGCTATGGACATATGGAAACTTTTTTCTTTTTTTTTTTTTTTTTTTTTTTTTTTTTTTTTTTTTTTTTTTTTTTTTTTTTTTTTTTTTTTTTTTTTTTTTTTTTTTTTTTTTTTTTTTTTTTTTTTTTTTTTTTTTTTTTTTTTTTTTTTTTTTTTTTTTTTTTTTTTTTTTTTTTTTTTTTTTTTTTTTTTTTTTTTTTTTTTTTTTTTTTTTTTTTTTTTTTTTTTTTTTTTTTTTTTTTTTTTTTTTTTTTTTTTTTTTTTTTTTTTTTTTTTTTTTTTTTTTTTTTTTTTTTTTTTTTTTTTTTT
>JAKGGE010000984.1:0-20000 GCA_023748175.1 Hoolock leuconedys | reverse complement strand
GCAGATTTCATATTTGGCAACTAAGAGAAAAGGGAGAGATCACAGTGGGTTGAAGAAAAAGGGGGATTAAGAAAGAACAGAATGGGTATAGACTTTTTTATATATAAAGTTCACAAAAGGAAGAAAAAATGATAGTTTGGAGAGAGAGGCCAGCTTTTTTTTTTTTTTTTTTTTTTTTTTTTTTTTTTTTTTTTTTTTTTTTTTTTTTTTTTTTTTTTTTTTTTTTTTTTTTTTTTTTTTTTTTTTTTTTTTTTTTTTTTTTTTTTTTTTTTTTTTTTTTTTTTTTTTTTTTTTTTTTTTTTTTTTTTTTTTTTTTTTTTTTTTTTTTTTTTTTTTTTTTTTTTTTTTTTTTTTTTTTTTTTTTTTTTTTTTTTTTTTTTTTTTTTTTTTTTTTTTTTTTTTTTTTTTTTTTTTTTTTTTTTTTTTTTTTTTTTTTTTTTTTTTTTTTTTTTTTTTTTTTTTTTTTTTTTTTTTTTTTTTTTTTTTTTTTTTTTTTTTTTTTTTTTTTTTTTTTTTTTTTTTTTTTTTTTTTTTTTTTTTTTTTTTTTTTTTTTTTTTTTTTTTTTTTTTTTTTTTTTTTTTTTTTTTTTTTTTTTTTTTTTTTTTTTTTTTTTTTTTTTTTTTTTTTTTTTTTTTTTTTTTTTTTTTTTTTTTTTTTTTTTTTTTTTTTTTTTTTTTTTTTTTTTTTTTTTTTTTTTTTTTTTTTTTTTTTTTTTTTTTTTTTTTTTTTTTTTTTTTTTTTTTGCAACAGCAACACAAGTTTAATGCTTTATCGTACAAGTGTTTTGCAGACATAATGTCGGAATCTATTGAATACAGTCATCCCCCCTATCTGCAGTTTCACTTTCTGCAGTTTCATTTGTCTGTGGTCAACCATGGTTAGAAAATTTTAAATGAGTAGTTTTCTTCTTATTTTGACTTCTTGTCTGGGTCGAATGCCGAGTCCATGAGCAGATGGCAGGGCAGGAGAAGGAAGGTGGGAGAGGAGACAGTGGCTCACTTCCTGTTGGAACAGGGCCTGGGGAGGTGGGAAGGAAGAGGATGGGACACACAGGAATAGGGGCTCATCTTGGAAAGGGCTGGAAGCATCTCTCTGAGCCAAGGGAGAAAAAGATGAAAGACAGAGGAACTTTGAGGTGGACTTGGGAAGACAAAGGGTTTGATTTCACTCATGCAGGTGATAAAGTCATCTGCTGAGTGAGTGAAGCAGAGATCGAGGGTGTCTGAGGGAAAGTGGAAAGGATCAGAAGAACACTTGCTAAGGAAAATGGACCAGGCCAGGCGCAGTGGCTCACACCTGTAATCCCAGCACTTCGGGAGGCCGAGGTGGGCAGATCACAAGGTCAGGAGATGGCTTCTTTCACTCGGCAATACGCATTTAAAGGTTCCTGTGTGTCTTCTGCAGCTTGATAGAATAATATTCCATTGCCTGGATATACCACAGTTCATTTTTCCATTCACTTCCTGAAGGACATTTTGATTTTAGTGATCATGAATAAGGCTCCTGTAACATTCATGGGAAGAAGGTTTTTGTGTGCATGTAAGTTTTCAAATCCTGTAAGTAAATACCAGGGAATGTAACTGCTGGGTTGTGTGGTAAGAGTATGTTTACTTTTATAAGAAACTGCCAAACTGACTCCCAAAGTAGCTGTACTATTCTGCATTCTCACCGGCAGTGAATAAAAGTTCCTGTTTCTCCTCACACTTGCCAACATTTGGTATTATCAGACTTTTGGATATTGGCCATTTTAATAGTCATGTAATAATATCTCACTGTTGCTGTGACTTGCGGTTCCCTAATGATATATGACTAGTAACCCTTCAATATCCATATTTGACAGCTGTATTTAGACCTTTGGCCTATTTTTTAAATGAGTAGTTTTCTTTCTTATTTTTGAGTTCTTTGTATACTTTAAATACCACTAATTTATCCTGATACGTGTTTTGAAAAGATTTTCTCCCCAATCTGTGGCTTTTCTTTTCATTCTAAGCACAGTTTGAATAACAAAAGTCTTTAATGATGCTCAATTTCTCAATTTTTTCTTTGTCTAACCCAATCAGAAAGCTTTTTATCATTTCACATGACTTAATATTCAGGCAAGGTGTATATAGGCCCCTTTCAAACGGTCATAAAGTTTAGAAGCTCTCACTTCACAAACAATAACAACAACAACATAGAAACAAAAATGACAGGTTTTGATGTTGTCTCAATAATTTCTCAATTCAAGAACAGATTACTGAGCTTTATAAGCAATACATATAGATACCAATTTCACAATAAAATACCTTATGATATTTATCCAATCACCTTAGTTTTGGTCTACTTATTGCTATTAGACTATTAGTTTTCAATGGCAAGCTTGGAAAATGACTATGACCAGATTAGGATCTCTGGTTAAACCAGTAATTAGCATTTGATAAAAAGAACTGAAAGCATTTGAATACTCGGTACTATGAGATAAGCATAAATATTTAAAATAAATTTGTAGCATAAATTTAAATTTTTATACTATAGTCATTAACTGGAATGAACACAAATAGCCCAATAGGATAATAACAATAAAAATTAAAAATAGCCAGTATTTTTCTGCATGCTATGTTTTCTGCATGCTATGTACATGCATACATCTAGAGGTACATGTATTCGCACACTTAATTCTTGACAGAAATTTATGAGGAATGGAGAAGTTAACGCTAATGGTTAATCACACTAATGGTAAGTGATAGAAGACCTGAAAATCCAATCCAGAAAATCTGGCTTAGGGGTCTATTTCTGATCATTACATAATTCTGCCTTTCTTAGATAATTAGAAGAATTTGGTTTCAATTTAATAGTTGCATATTTTGTATAATGTATTGGTTTATTTTATAAGCATGATACACACTTGGAACATAAGGGTAATACTCTTATTTAAATGGACATCAATGCCACCAAAACTTTCTAATCTCTGTTAGTATCTGCATGTTTCCTTGAGATCTTTGTTCTAATCATATAAAATACACACATGTGTCATTTTTATTTAGATTTATCTAAATAGAATAATGTTGCATATACTCTTCTAAAAATTGTTATTCTTTGTGTAATAATGAATGCTCATTCTTATGCATCGTATCTTGACAGTAAATTCTATGAAACGCTCACTGCTCCACCTAACAAACTTCTCCTCATTATCGTGGTTCTCACCTGCTTCAGACTTTGGCCAATATCCGTAAGTGAAGACAGAGATGGTCAGTTTGCAAAATAAAATAAACTTAATGTGAAATTTATTATCTTAATTATTTTAAAGTAGATCATGCATCACTTAAAAGACAGTGATACATTCTGTCCATAGGTTAGAAACCTGTAAAGCATGTTACCGTACTGAATATTATAGACAATTGTAAGACAATGTTAAATATTTGTGTATCTAAACATAGAAAAGGCAATGCATTGATGCATTGTACTATGACATGATAGCTTCAATTTCACTAGGCAATAGGAATTTTTCAGCTGCATAACAGTCTTATGGCAACAATGACCTGTAAGTGGTCTGCTGTTGACAGAAACATCATTATGTGGTGTATGGCTATATATATATAGGACAGTGGTACTAAGTACATTTATATTATGCAATAATCATCACCATCTATCTCCAGAGCTCTTTAGTCTTGTGAAACTGAAGCTTTAGACCCATTAATCAATATACATCTCTAGAAACTACCATTCTTTTTGTCTGTGATTTTGACTATTCTAAGAACCTTAAGATTTCATATAAATGAAATCATACAGCATTTGTTTTTTGTTATTGGCTTATTTAATTTAGCATAATGACCTCAATTTCATCCTATTGTAGAATATGTCAGAATTGTATTCATTTTTAAGGCTGAATAATATTCTTTTGTTTGTATACACCACATTTTGCTTATCCATTAATCCACTGACAAACACTTGGATTGCTTCCATTTTAGCTATTGTGAGTAATACTGCTATGAACATGTGTGTACAAATATCTCTTCAAGACCTTGCTTTAAATTCTCTTGGGTATATACCTGGATTGGGGTTGCTAGATTATATGTACTTATATTTTTAAGCTTTTAAAGAACTGACATACATCCTCACCAACAGTGCACAAGTGTTACAGTTTCCCACATTCTTGCCAACAGTTGCTATTTTCTGTTGTTTTTTTTTAATAGTAACTATCATAATGGGTATGAGGGGTTATGTTCTTGTAGTTTTGATTTGCATTTCCATGATGATTATGTTGGGGCTCCTTTGATGTGTTTATTGACCATTTCTATTAATTCTTTGGAGAAATGTCTTTGGAGAAAAATTCTTTGCCCATTTTTGAATAAGGCTATTTGTTTTATTTTGTTGATGAGTTTTTTAAATTCCCTGTCTATTCTGGATCTCAGTTCCTTGTCAAATATCATTTGCAAATTTTTTTTCATTCTCTGGGTTGCCGTTTTATTCTGATAGTATTTTTTGAATGCAGTTTTTTAAAAAAAAGTTTATCAAGTACAATTTTTAATTTTTTTCTTTTGTTGCCTGTGCCTTTGATGTCACATCTCAGAAATCATTGCCAACTCTAATGTTGTGAAGCTTTTGTTCTATTATTTCTTCTCAGAGTTTTATGGTGTTTTTTTGTATTACATTTAGATCTTTGAATAATGTTGAGTCAATTTTTGCGCATAGTGTTATATAAGGTTCCAACTTCATTGTTTTATATGTGATTTTTCGGTTGTTCCACCACCATCCCACCACCTTTTTTTTTTTTTTTTTTTTTAAGATTGTTTTTTCCCACATTAATTGGTCTTGGACCCATGGTCAAAAATCATTTCACCATATATGTGAAGATTTATTTCTGGGATCTCGATTTTACTCCATTGGCCTTATTATAAGTCTGTCTTTATGCCGGTGGCACCCTGTTTTGATTACTGAAGCTTTGTAATAAATTTTGAAACCAGGAAGTGTGAGTTCCCCAGCTTTGTTCTTTTTCAAGATTGTTTTGGCTATTTGGTGTCCCTTTGGTTTTTCCATATGTATTTTAGAATAGATTATTTCTTTCTATAAAAATTACTGAAGATTTGAAAGGCATAGTATTTAATGTTAAGATTGCTTTGGGGTAGTATTAACATCTTAAAAATATTAAGTCTTCCAACACATGGACGTGGAATGTCTTTCCATTTATTTATGTCTTCCGTAGTTTTCATTTTACAAGTCTTTCATATCCCTATTAAGTTAATTACTAAGTATTTCATTCTTTTTGACGCTATAATCAATGGAATTATTTTGTTAATTTTCTTTTCTGATTGTTTATTGTTAGTAAGAAAAATGAAACTAATGTTTATGTGTTGCTTTTGTATCCTACTGCTTTCCTAAATTTGTTAGTTTTAACTATGTGTGTGTGTTATCTTTAGAGTTTTCTACATAAAATACTATGCTGTGTACAAACAGAGATAATTGTACTTCTTCCTGTCCAATTTGGATGCCTTTTATGGCTTTTCCTTGCCTGATTTCACTGGTTAGGACTTTCAGTATTTTGTTGAATACAAGTGGCAATGTATGCCTCATTGTCTTGTTCCTGATCTTAGAGGTAAAACTTTCCGTCTTTTAACAGTGAGCGTGATGTTGGCTATTGAATATTTATATATGCATTTTATTATGTTAAGGTAGTTTTCTTCAGTTCCTAGTTTGTTGAGTGTTTTTGATATGAAAGATGTTGAATTTTACCAAATGCGTAATTGAGACAATTATGCTTATTTTTTCCCTTCCGTTAATATGGGGTATTACATTGATCAATTTTCGTGTGTTGAACCATGCTTAGATTCCAGGAATAAATCCCACTTTGTCATTCGAATAGGCTGCTGAATTTGGTTTGCTAGTATTTTGTGGAGGATTTTTGCATCGATTTTCATAATAGATAACTAGTCTATTGTGTTTTCTTCTTTTTTGCAATGTCTTTGTCTGGTTTTGGTAGTAGGGTAATGCTGGCCTCATATGAAGTATTCCTCCTCTTTAAGTTTTTGGAAATGTTTATGAAGGACTGATGTTATTATAGTTCTTTTTAAATGTTTAGTATAATTCAGCAGTGAAGCTGTCAGGTCCAGGAATTTTCTTTATTGCTAGATTTTTTATTACAGATCCATAATCCTAACTAATTACAGATCTATTCAGATTTTCTATCTTTTCATGATTTAGTCTTGGTATGTTGCATATTTCTAGGAATTTGTCGATTTCATCTGGTTCATTCAATTTTTGACGTAATTGTTGATAGTACTCTTACAATACTTATTTATGCAGAGTAAGTAATGTTCTCACTTTCATTTGTGATTTTGGTGTTTTGAGCCTTCTTTTTTTAAGTCAATCTAGCTAAGGTTTTTTCACATTGATTTTTTTTTAAGAATCAACTTTTGGTTTGATTTTTCTCTAGATTTTAAATTCTCTACATTTTGCTGCCTTTGAGTTTTTTTGTTCTTTTTCTAGTTGTACAAATAAGTTCTTGATTTAAGATCTGCATTCTGTTTAAATGGAAGCTTTTTAACTATAACTTTTCTCCTTAGCACTTACTTTACTATGTCAAAGTCCTCAATGTCTTATATTCCATGGAAAAGTACATAGACGGGCTCTTTGAATTTATACTGTCATAGATTATACCAGCTGGGTATCCAAGTGATGTTAACAGGGCACCAATGTTTTTTAGACATTTTAATAAAAATTCCTTTTTAAAAAATCAGATTTTGCCATAAAGTTAGGCTTATAATCCCTATGTTCCTTTTTTGAGAATGTGTTTTTCCAAAAGAATCCTCAGCCATCCACATAAAAACAGTTCCCATATATGCCAACTGGAAATTTTTATAACTGGTAGAAACAGACTAAAAACTGGACTTTTCAAAAAATACAGTTGGCCTTTCATGTGTTGTATGAGCTCCACATTTGCAGATTCAACCAACTATGGATAGAAAATATAGTGCCTCAGATTAACAGTGATTTGATGTTGGCTATTGAATATTTATATATGCATTTTATTATGTTAAGGTAGTTTTCAGTTCCTAGTTTGTTGAGTGTTTTGATATGAAAGATGTTGAATTTTACCAAATGCACTGAGACAATTATGCTTATTTTTTCCTTCCGTTAATAAGGGTATTACATTGATCAATTTTCGTGTGTTGAACCATGCTTAGATTCCAGGAATAAATCCCACTTTGTCATTCTAATAGGCTGCTGAATTTGGTTTGCTAGTATTTTGTGGAGGATTTTTGCATCGATTTTCATAATAGATAACTAGTCTATTGTGTTTTCTTCTTTTTTGCAATGTCTTTGTCTGGTTTTGGTAGTAGGGTAATGCTGGCCTCATATGAAGTATTCCTCCTCTTTAAGTTTTTGGAAATGTTTATGAAGGACTGATGTTATTATAGTTCTTTTTAAATGTTTAGTATAATTCAGCAGTGAAGCTGTCAGGTCCAGGAATTTTCTTTGTTGCTAGATTTTTTATTACAGATCCATAATCCTAACTAAGTATAGATCTATTCAGATTTTCTATTTTTCATGATTTAGTCTTGGTATGTTGCATATTTCTAGGAATTTGTCGATTTCATCTGGTTCATTCAATTTTTGACGTAATTGTTGATAGTACTCTTACAATACTTATTTATGCAGAGTAAGTAATGTTCTCACTTTCATTTGTGATTTTGGTGTTTTGAGCCTTCTTTTTTTAAGTCAATCTAGCTAAGGTTTTTTCACATTGATTTTTTTTTAAGAATCAACTTTTGGTTTGATTTTTCTCTAGATTTTAAATTCTCTACATTTTGCTGCCTTTGAGTTTTTTTGTTCTTTTTCTAGTTGTACAAATAAGTTCTTGATTTAAGATCTGCATTCTGTTTAAATGGAAGCTTTTTAACTATAACTTTTCTCCTTAGCACTTACTTTACTATGTCAAAGTCCTCAATGTCTTATATTCCATGGAAAAGTACATAGACGGGCTCTTTGAATTTATACTGTCATAGATTATACCAGCTGGGTATCCAAGTGATGTTAACAGGGCACCAATGTTTTTTAGACATTTTAATAAAAATTCCTTTTTAAAAAATCAGATTTTGCCATAAAGTTAGGCTTATAATCCCTATGTTCCTTTTTTGAGAATGTGTTTTTCCAAAAGAATCCTCAGCCATCCACATAAAAACAGTTCCCATATATGCCAACTGGAAATTTTTATAACTGGTAGAAACAGACTAAAAACTGGACTTTTCAAAAAATACAGTTGGCCTTTCATGTGTTGTATGAGCTCCACATTTGCAGATTCAACCAACTATGGATAGAAAATATAGTATTCCCAGATTGGGCAGCCCAAGGATGCAGAGGGCTAACTTTTAATTTTCCCAGGTTATACAAGGCCAGTGTTGGAATTTTAGCATTTCTGGATTTTGGCATCCATCAGGGTTCTAGAACTAATCCCTCATGGAGAACGTGGAACCACTGTTTATACCAATGGCAAATAAGCACTGAAAATTTGCTTAACACCATTAGTCATTAGGAAAATGCAATTAAAACTGTGATGAGATGCCCTATATAGCTACTAGGATGGCTATAGTAAAATTACAGAAGACAGAGGTACTGGTGAGGATATGTAGAAACATCAATGGTATAGTTGCTTTGGAAAACAATAGGGAAGTTTCTTTTAAATTTAAATATATATTTATCCTATGACTCAACTATCAACTGATGTTTACCCAAGAGAAATAAAAGCATGTTCATACAGAGACCCATTCGCTAATGTTTATAGCAACTTTATTTGCATGGCCTTAAACTAGAAATAACCTAGAAACCCGTGTATTAGTAAAAGTATAATCAAATGGAACACTAGTTTGCGATAAAAAAAGAATACAACATAGACATGTAACTGCATGAATAAATCTCCGAAGCGTTAAGTAAACTCAATAAAAACAATCAAGGTTACATAGTATATGATTCAATTTTTGTGACATTATTTAATAGCCAAAACTGTAGCCACCCAAATCTGAGTGGGGTAGACGGGCTAGGTGTCAGGTTGGGGGCGAGGATTGATTACAAAGGGGCACTAGGCAACATAGTACTTTAGGTTGCTGTAACAATATCATAGACTGGGTTGTTTATAAACAACCAAAATTTATTTTTCACGGTTCTGGAGACTAGAAGCTCAAATTCAAGTTACTGACAGATTCAGTGCCTGGTAATGACTCACTTCCTCATTCAGAGGTGGCTGTCATTTTTTTGTCTCCTCACATTGTAGAAGGACGGGATATCTCCCGGGTCTCTTACGAAAAGCACTAACTCCTTTGAGTAAGTCTGTTCTTAACGACCTAATCACCTTCCAAAGCCTCCAACTCCCAATACCATTATATTGGGTAGTAGATTTCAACATAAAATTTCAGGAGAATATAAAAATTGAATCTATAGAACAAGGGAATTTTTAGGATGAAATGTCTCCATTGAAGTGGTTGTTACACTACTGTAAACATTTGTCAAAATTCATCAAAATGATCACTTAAAAAAGAAAATGCTGTTATATATCATTATTGTTTGGATGTGTCCCTCCCTCCAAAAGGCATGTGTTGAAACATAATCCAATGAAACACTGTTGGGAGGTGGGGCCCAATGGGAGGTGTTTAGGTCATAAAGGCTGAAGCCTTGTGAACAGATTCATGCTGATTTAAAATAACTTAAGGCTGGGAGTTCAATGTCTTGCTGTCTCACCTTCCACCATGACATGACACAGAAAGAAGGTCCTCACCAGACGCTTGCCTTTGTATCTTGGATTTTCCGGTTTCCAGAACCAATAAAGAATCTCTGCAAATTGCCCAGTCTCTCATACTCCATTATAGCAGCACAGACTGAATGGAAATATACATGTATTGCATTTGAATGAATATTAGTAAGAAATTAAACATTCAGCACAATAAAGGGATCTTTGAATGAGCACTGAGTCCCTCTGAGCAAGGGCATGGACAGATGTTATGTAAGAGAAAGAACTGGACTAGAACTTTGAGAGCAGAAAGCATCAAATATTCTACAGCTTGAGCCTTCTGTGATGATAGCAGTAGGAGCTGAAGATTCATATGTTTTTGTTATCTTAGATGGTGAATTGGACTCCACTAATGGAGGGGCTTAAGGTATGAGCAGCCATTTATTTTGTATAAACAGTTGTATAAAATGAATGTGCCAATAAAGCATAACAAAATAAATTGGGAGAGCTTAAAATCTAATCCACCTTTTAGGAAGTCTATGATGGATAGACTTGACCTACAGAATCTATGCACACTTTTGATAAGCCAATAATTTCCTCTCTATATAGATACCCCTAATTCAGGCTTCAGGGGCTAATAAGTGTTTCCAGAGTTGCAACAAGATGATCAATACTTGAACAATATAACACACACTACAAGATTCCTTATTTTGTTGAATATGTGTAGATACAGAGCTACTAAGAGAAGAAATTAAAATTTGGCAGCTTTTGAAAATGTAGTCATTCAAATATGTAAGGCACTGTTTGATGACACACCCAAAAATAAGAAAGTTTTCATATTTCTTTTTTTAGTATTTTACATAACCTAGAGAGAGATAAATTTCTGGCTAACAACAAAATTTGCTTAGGAAACAAAAGACTCCCAGACTTAAAAATCTGCCCAAAAATACATATGTGACCAGCTATGTTTGGTTTCTCCATTGTCTTTTGGTTGCACTCTAATTTTTCCAGCTTGAAGTATCTTGTCCTTTCGCATTTTTTCACATCCAATACGGAGGTAATATTTATTTATTCAGTATTTGTCATTTTGAGAGTACTATGTTTTCTTAGATCTGAATCATCAAGTTGTTCTTGAATATTATACATTTCCTTTTCAGGGTAGAATAAACTTTGTACTGATTATATTTGAATTTGTTACTTGAGGTGGAAATTGTATGTGATAGCAGAAAGGGTGAGTGCTTTGAAATGAGTAATACTGGATAGTGAAATATTGGTTTAAATTCTGGATCTTCCAGTGATAGCTGCCATCAAGGACACATTTCTTATCATTTTTAGCCTTAAATCACTCACTTGGAACATGGAAATAATAAACACATTTTACAAAGTTATGTTGGTGTGGTGAGATCAGCATTTGGTAAAGGGAAGCTGATACGACTGTCAGTCAACTGATTCATCTAGCTATCTACCTATCCTTCTTTTGTTTTCCTCTCTGAAGCCAAAAGATTTAAGTTCAAATTCTAGATTCATGGTTTATTACATCTGTGACTTTTAGCAAGTTACGTACTTTGCAGTCTAAAATTTCACATTTATAAAGTATGATATTAATATTAAAGAGTCTGTAAGAATCTAGTTTAGTGCCTGAAATATAGTGGGTGCTCATTTAATGACAGCTACTATTTTAACTTTTAGACATCACTATTACTACAAAACTTGCTTTGATATTTTACCTTTCTAAAATTTATTTTTTTGCTTCCTAAAATGCAGACTATCCTGCATCCAAACTATATTGGAAATTAAATATTTTAATGGAAAATAAAAATCACACACAGGTCAAGTAAGTTATAGTGGTTTTGAACAAAAGGCATACAATTTCTTTTTTAAAAAGTATTAACACTGTTCAACACAAATATACTTACACATATACTGGAAATACTAGTTTTTAAGGGACTACACAGCAGCTACATGTTTTGATAATTGACATTATTCAGTAAATTTTTCTAATACATGAAGTATGTCAAATGATGAGTTCAGTGTAACATTTTTATCTGCATTGCTTTACTTTTCTGCATCATTATTAAATGCAGTTACATATTGCTATAAATTGTATTATTGCATATTAAAATCATTCTTAGATAAGGTAAAATAAAAATCAAGAAGGTCATTTTGCACAGCTTGAGAAAATTTTTATCATACAGAGATTATGCGTTTTTCTTTTAGCACTTTTTTTGTATGAAATCGATTATTTCAGATTTTTTAAAAACATAAAACACAGCTTCTGGGTAAATATTTTCACTTTTAGTTACACATGGATATCCTTCATTATCTATGTTATCATATACTTAGTAAAAGTTTTGCCTAAAAATGCTTATCCAAAGTGTACTTATGTTAAGTGTAGATACATTTTGAGTAGATAAAAAGCAGGTATTTTTTTCAGAGGTAATCTTAAAAATGCTTTTTCATGCATTTGGAGATTAAATATCTGGAAATGAAATCCAGAAGTAAATGATATCACTTGTAAACATACCCCTGACATTAGGAGTATACAGGGAATTATGACAAGTGTCTGTTATCACAGATAAGTAAGGGTATCCCATGAGTAACTAAAAATGAGCATATTTAATGGGAGCCAAGTTTCATATTAAAAGACATGGAGAAATTTATATAAGAAAAATCTGTTCAAAATGGATAATCTTTGTAAAAAAACTACTCTTTTAAAAATCCTTTGCTAATGGCCTTCTTGATCTTTATGTTAATGTATATAAGAATTCTTCAAAAATCACATTATGTAATTAAGGATATTAGAGAAAATTAGAAAGATACTGCAATGTGTCAACAATTTTTTTATTGTTATACTTTAAGTATAATACATTTATAAATACTTAAAGTATTTTAATACATGCTTATTGACAGTAGGTCAATACAATAAGCATGTATTGACCTACTGTATGCAATACATTTGGCTAATTTTTAGCATATTTGATTTTGCTCTATCATCATGGATCTTGATGTTTGCGACTGGGGATGTTTGTGACTGGAAGCTTTTTTTTTCCATTAGCCAAATAAATGAGTAGATAAATAAATGCTTGAAGATTTTTTTAAAAATCCACGTGGTGTTATTTTGAGAGGTGTAGAATATCTAAGCTCCAGTTCCTTCCACTGGAAAAATGCATATTTAAATGAAGTAATATGTATAAAGGCAATTGGCGGCTGGGCAAGGTGGCTTATGCGTGTAATCCCCGCACTTTGGGAGGCCCAGGTGGGACGATCACTTTAGCCCAGGAGTTCAAGATCAGCCTGGGCCTGGGCAACAGGGAAAGACCCAGTTTCTGCAAAATATTTTAAAAGTTAGCGGGGTGTGCCTGTGATGTACCAAGTACCTGTTAAGCATATAGGATACAATTGTGAGCAAAGCAGGCATGGTCGTTGCTCACTGAATTTACAACTTAATAATAAATTAACAAGATAATTGAAAACATTTTAATTGTAAAGAGTGCTGTGTATAAAAAAAAAACAGCCAAGGAAGCAAGGTATGTGCTTTGCATAAAAGAACAGAGAGGCAAGAAAACGTGTAGCAGGGAAACAGGTCCGACGTCCAGAAAGTCGGTAATCATCACAGAGTTAATATTAATTTGGGCTACTGTGGAGGAAAGATGTGATGAGATTGCTTCTCAAAGGTATTATTATTATTTTAGTATTACATTGGATATAGGTATAATGTTAATATTATCATCATAGTTGTGAAAAAAAATCGAGATAACAACTAGGTTTCCATCTTGCAACACTATACCGACAGTAGTGCCAACCTTTATGTGAAGGGACAATGGAGCAAGTTCAAGCTGGGAGGAGACGATCACACTTTTAGATATAAAAACTGAATCTGCAACACTAAAAGGAAGATGTCAAATATAAAGTATTCAGAACTCAGGAGAGGTCTAAGCTAGAGATATACATTTTGGAGTCATGATTTTAAAGTGGTAACGGAAGCCATAAGGACAGATGAGATTATGTAGTTATTATTATACTTTAAGTTTTAGGGTACATGTGCACAACGTGCAGGTTTGTTACGTATGTATCCATGTGCCATGTTGGTGTGCTGCACCCATTAACTCGTCATTTACATTAGGTATGTCTCCTAATGCTATCCTTCCCCCCTCCTCCTCCCCCACAACAGGCCCTGGGGTGTGATGTTCCCCTTCCTATGTCAATGTGTTCCCATTGTAGTTCTTTTAAGTCTGGAGCTGCATCGTTTAATATAGGAAACACTACCACATGAGGCTACTAAGCCCTTGAGATGTGGCTAGTTTGAATCTGAAATCACATCAGATTTTGAAGACTTACGTGGAAACAAAGAATGTAAAACATCTCAGTAATACATATATTGGTTGCATTTTGACGGATAACATTTTGGATATACTGGACTATTAAAATTAATCCTACTAGTTTCTTTTTATATTTTTGATGTAGCTACTAGAACATGTAAAAATTTCACATGACATCTGTGACTATACTTCTATTGGATACCAGGGTTATAATGAGAAAAAATAATACCTGTACTTGAACTTTGATAAAATCAATATTTAACAGCTTGGTAGAGAATTATTATCTCCTAAATCATTATTTAAGATTAGTCAAAGTAGTAAAAGAAAAATACTCACTTGGAAGCAAAAGAGTATGTTTCAAGATAACGTGTACAGTAAGGAATTTTCAGAGGTCAAGAAAGATACAGATTGAAAAGTGTGCATTGGATGTAGTGATTATGAATACTTTTGAAGATAGTAGTAACATTTATTTTGGTAGAAGGGATGAGAGAAAACCAGCTTTTCAATGTTGATGAATGGACTGAGCATCAATATTTGGAGATTAAGAGTGTAGACAAATCTCTACAATTTGGCTATAAAGAGGAAAGGAGACGAAGGAATATGTTTTAATAAAAAGAGACCTGACTTTTTTTTTTTTTGAGACGGAGTCTGTCTCTCTCACCCAGGCTGGAGTACAGTGGCGCGATCTTGGCTCACTGCAAGCTCCACCTCCCAAGTTCACAGCATTCTCCTGCCTTAGCCTCCCGAGTAGCTGGGACTACAGGCGTCTGCCACCACTCCCGGTTCATTTTTTTTGTATTTTTAGTAGAGACAGGGTTTCACCGTGTTAGGCAGGATGGTCTCGATCTCCTGACCTCGTGATCTACCCGCCTCGGCCTCCCAGAGTGCTGGGATTACAGGCGTGAGCTACCACACCCAGCCAGACCTGACCATGTTTAAAAGCCAAGAGAGTTATCCAGAAAAGAAGGGGAAGTTTCCAGATACAGAAGAAAGTCGAAGTAATGAATGATTTACAGTTTCTGGGAAGCAGAGTAGCGGAGTCCTCCTACCAGAGCACTCACCACATTTTAAATAACTGTGCTTTCTTGCTATGTTTATCATTAGATTATAATGAGGAAAAGAAGATAGGAGCTGTTTCTTCTCCTTTGCCTTGACACCTACTCTAAACTGTTCTGTACTTACTATAATTTCAAAATAGGTTTCTAACTGAACAAAACAGAGGTGTTTAATATAGTTGGAGTTTGCAACGCACACTCCGCTCACAATGCACAGCTCTTAAATGTGAAATGTTTGTTAATGAAGAGATTAGAATTATTCTTCGTAATGCTCAATGGCAAAGAGGAGAGGACCATTATCATTATATTTTTATACTGATTATGTTTACAGACTGTCCAGTACATACTGGACCACAGACACCTATGGGTGCCTAGAATCACTGGGAGCTGGGAAGCTTAGGAGAAAGGGCCAAGAAAAAGGTCCATTTGAAAAGGTTACTTAAAAAGAGGTGAACAAATCTCAAACCATATTTCCTTTGCAGCCCATCAAATCTACGCAGGTGTTGTACTGGGTTTCTCAATGTCCATTATCACTTATTCCAGGCTGCGGCTGGGTGAAGTCATTTCGTCACTTTCCATTTTGAAGATGCCTCCTGGTGGGGCTGTTGCTGTTGACGCAGCTCTTATGCCGAAGTTGACTGCCAGGACATACGAGCCCCAATGAACATAAAAAACCATCTCAGGTTTGAGAGGGACTTGATGGTTGGGCTTTTCTTATTTTTCCTCTTCTCTTGGTGCATGTTTCACTTTTCCCATAAGGTATCTTCTCTACTGGCCTTAGACGTGAGAGGAATATACAAAGTCCAGAAAACTGTGTTTTCTGAACCCTGGTCTCATTAGCTTATAGGCCAGCGTGTTCATTATTTTCTAGAAAACAAATCTGGAGAAAATATACAACTTCTAGAGACACCACATCTTAAAAAGATAACATTTAATGAACACATAAATCTTTCATACAGTGACTTAACTCTTTTAGCTTTAGCAAATCTGAATAACCTAGTAATTATAAGCTAGAGATCTAGAGTCAAAGTACTGAAGCCAGAAAGCTGTTTTACTTACATAACACCAAGAATAGCAAAGCCAGTGATCTTAGGAAGTAGGTTGAAGACATTAAAATGTTATTTTAGAACTATAAAGGAAAGAAGAGGGTGGTAGATAGTATACAGACTTGAAACTTGGCCTCGAATACCCTTGAAATAAGCAAGTGTGGCTTTGTCAAGTTAAACCTCCCTTGGTCTCAATTTCCTCCTATGGAAAGGTAATTGGTTGGATTGTCAATGATGTCGTTCATAGCCATAAAATGATGGAATTTCTAATGAATTCCAATCAACATATTTCATGCTTAAAATAATCATCTTAGCAAGTAGGCTACTAAATAGTAAATAATATGTTAAGTGGAAAAGGACACTTACCACACATTTTCACTGAAATCATTATGAGAGAAATCTCTTTAAATTTCCTTTGAAAACATTCCTAGTGAGTATGATGGAGGGCTAATTAGATACTAATTGTTCATGTCTACTGATTAGGAAACTTAGGAAGTGTTTTAGAGCAGTGACTTAATAAGGAATGACACTTGAATCTTACCCATAATTAGCTTATTACATTTGGCTGCAGTTTGAATCTGTGCTACGGG
The DNA here is from genome assembly GCA_023748175.1 of Hoolock leuconedys. NCBI lineage: Eukaryota > Metazoa > Chordata > Mammalia > Primates > Hylobatidae > Hoolock > Hoolock leuconedys. Next base: position 3,292 of record JAKGGE010000984.1, on the reverse strand, counting down.
AATGATTTAAAGAGATTAATCTTTTTCAAGGACCAAGTAAGTGCTGATAAGTTACCCAAGAACACCTTCCAAACTGAAGGAGACGATGACTTTGATTCTCTATGATTTATTTATATGTTTGCCAGGGTAAAGGGAAAAGCAAGAGACCTAGCCTTTAGGTGGGTCATAAGCTCTCAGTATCAGCTTTCAAATGGTTACACAGGTAACACCCTTGTGCTTCTTTTAATGGGAAAAATTTCATGGTGCCTAACAAGGAAAAAAAAAAACACTATTCTGTTCTTTATAAAAATTTGTTGGATATAAATCCCCCTGTCACCCAAATTGACAGTGCTCTGCCAACAGCAGAGGAAACAGAATTAAGCAAGAATTGCACACCTTCTGTAAAGAAAATAGCAAAAGTATTTTCAAGAATAATGGAACGAATTCTTGTGTACTTAATACCCAGGTTAATAAATGGAACATGTTGAACTGTAGTAAGACTTCTGTTTAGCCTGAGGCTTGTAGCATATTATTCTCAAGCATATCTATGCTTTTACTACACCTATCTGTTTCCCTACATGATATATTTGCATTTCTTCATTGTTGGAATTTGATATGGCTTAATAAAAACATTTTCTCTGCTTGAATTCAGAACCAATGGAAAGGTTGACTAAGAAGTCAGGTAGATACAGATATCTTGATACCTGGCTTACAGGGTGAGGAGTCATTGTGCAGCAACAATATACTTATGAGTTCTGAACTGTAGAAATAGAGTAACCTACACATTCATTAGAAGGAGAGAACACTTGCAGACCTTCCCATGGAGAGTAAAATGGTATTGCCTATAAGAGCAAACCAGAATGCGTCTCTGTGAGGGCAGCTGAGTCCAATAAGGAGAAGGAATATGGATCAGAGGATTTTCAGGAACCAAGAAAAGACACAGATAACACCAGGGAATTCCTTTGTTCATAATTAACAGAGATTATCACATACTTCCAATAGAGTGGAAGGAAAAGTTATTTCATAATACCACTGTACAATGGTTTTAGTTATTACATTAAATTTATGTCTGTTACAGTTCTAGTAATGTATACACCATTTCATTTCAGGTTAGAGGTTCAATATTCTGTGCCACTTTTAGAAATGTCTAAGTTAAATGATCTCTCTAGATAATGTTATGTCATGGATTAGTGAACTAAGCGGGCCCTCTTTGACTGGTAGAGACGATATTATTTTACATAGAGTTGGAAAAGGCAAAAATGTAGAACTGCTGACAATATTCTGTCATATGTGGCTTATTTTTGTCTGGCTGTGCTGTATGTTCCAGTTGGATAACCCAGAGTGAAGCATGTTTTTTCCCTGCAACAGAAGCAATTTTACAAACATAAAAGCAAAATAATCTCAGTCTGCATGATATTATATATTTGAATATTCATTCAAAGTAAGAACATATATACACATACAGGTAGATAAATGCATTGTGCATTAATTCAAAAATAAGAAAATATACATGTATATATAGTCCCAAATTTTGCATTACTACATAACTTTTACATATTTGCTTGGATTTGAATAGAACGTCTTGTCTTTCCCACTATTTTCATGACACTCATAGTTTTATTGGGTTGTTGAAGAGTTTCGAGCCATGGATTATGTACCTTCAGAGACCAGATAAATTTACTCTCTTCCATGGCCTCAAATAATACTTTAAACTTGAAAACCCATTTTCAAATTATGAATCGAATGAGAGAAGGCAAGATGAGCCAAACAATTCCATAAGCACCTGAGGAAAACGAGCATTTACATTTTGGAAAAAGGATATTAGGACAATAATACAGTTATTAATTATCTGTAATGATATTTGATTTATTTACAATGGAAGGATAATACCACAGCCCTTTTCTGTCTGATGAATAGGGAAAATGTTAAGGGGCTTACTAGGCTGCGTGCATAATTCTTCCCTTGTTTGCTACCACAAGGGGTACTCTTGATACTATTTGAAAGCAATCCTTGAGTGTGGTATCTGAAAATTACCCAGTTAGATATCCTCTTCGTGTGGGTGTAGATATATCTCTGTATATATTCATCATCGTAAGACAAAATAGGTAATGGAATTAATAAAAAATAAAGCTGAAATATTAGTGGAAAACTTTCTGCATTACATTTGTATAGCTTTCATAAATACTCATTTGAAGCTCACAATAAAATGAGAAGATGTTACCTCCATTTTAGAGGAAGAAACTGGCAGGTATTTGTTCAAGTTGAGGTAGTTACTGTTCCTACTCCATCACAGAGATGAACAAGCTAAGGCACAGAGACATAGGTTATTTACTCAAGGTTATACAGTAAAGTGAATGGAAAGTTAATTATGAGCCTGGCTGTCCAAACTTTGGAGCCTGTGTGTGTCACCTCTAGACTGTACCATAGGGTCCAATGGGAAGGCAAACTTCATCCAGGTCACAATATATTTACCTTGAATACGTTATTCAAGATACACTCTAGAACAACTCTCAGAGAACCAAATCCATTGACTTTTCTCTTAGCGTTTTATTTTCTGAATCATGTGATGCCTTTGGACAAATTCTCTTTTTAAAACTCTTTTTTTAACTTCATGTTGGTGAAAATAATGTTACATTTGCATAGTATTTTTCCCTTCCTTTGCATACGCTATTTTATTTTATATGTAGAGTTTGAGTTGTGTTGGAAAAGGCTTGTGATTACTACTGTGGAAATAAATTAAGGTACAGACATGTTCAATGACAACTACACAATTATGCTCAAAATTACACAGTTGAAGTGGATAAATCACATCTGAAATCCCTATTTTATAACACCTGATCACTAACAGTTTGTTACAAAATGTTTCCTCTTTAGATTTTTCTAATTTTTCCCACATGAATGAATTAGAAACTCAAAGTTAATATTTGTTTTACTCATATTAAACCAACTCTAAATTTCTTAATTATTATTGAATTTTAGTGAGATTGAGTTATGAGTAATTGTTGCCATTTTATGTGAAGGCATATTAGCTGTTTGTACTGTTCAGAAATGTATAGGTCACTACCACAAAATCAGGATAAATTATAATGCATTTTAGGATGTGGTACCTGTATTATATTAGAATAGCATACTCTTTTTATTAGATGCTCTACATGTGTAATACTAGCAATGTATAATTTATTTCTCAATCTTTCTGACTTTGTAACAGCCTACTGCCATCTGCTGGGTTGTGTTCGGAACTGCTATGCTGATCATCTTCCTCCATATGAGTTTAGGATCTGATAGTTTGACATTGAGATTTTTAGTGATTTTT